>JABVXS010001053.1:0-19212 GCA_013365335.1 Madathamugadia hiepei | reverse complement strand
GCAGGAGACCTCTGCCACCTGATTTTCTAGGCAAGTATAGCCTATCAACATCACCACATGAGTGTAGTTCGTAGTGGATGGTCATAAGCTTCCTTGTTTTCCTACCCAAACTATCTAGCTATGCTTCAGTCCAGTTTACGATGCCAGATGTATACCTGATAACCGGTATGGCCCGCGTGTTAATAGCCTTGATAGTTTTGCCACCGTTAAGTTTGCTTTTTAGGATTCTCCGAACCCTTAGAGTATATTCTTTACTGACTAAGTTTTTCATTTGCCATGCTTCATATTATCCAGTTAGAGTATGCCCAGATATTTGTAGCCTTGAAAATGTTGAGACGTTATCGTATGTCCATTGTGCATCTCGATTCCTTCATCATCATTATTATTATTAATTACTGCTATCATTGTCAATATCATTAGTTTTTTTTTTCATTTCCGGTGCTGTACTTATTGCTTTTATTGTTGCCATTGTTATTACTATTTAATATCCAGCAAAATATCTTAAGGCAACTACTATCAAATACGTGGTGTCAGAGGAATTGTCAAGACATGATACTTCATAAATCTATGAAACTGATGAATTTCAGAAGCCAGCATTAAGTTCTGGAATCAGTGGTGCACTTACTTAATTTCCATCTCTTTTTAATTAACAATTTAAGGCCGCTGAAAATTAAAAGGCACATTCCAGAACTTTCATTTACTGATTTGTTCAGAAACCAAATCACTCCTACATATTTGACAATAAAATTTATAGAAACAGCACCTGAATTGACAGTTTTGGGCGTAGCTCGACTGGGAAAAGTGTCAGTGATGCATCATGATACAACAGTGAAAATGCGCTACAGCACGAGCGTCAACATCTGCAAAACTGATGGACTCGGAAAGAAACAAACATCCGTACTCTCTAACATACTATAAATTCACATATTAGTTCCTTAATTTCTTGAAAAGCACATTTATTTCAGATTTTCTGTGAATAAAACCCGTCCATTCGACTAATGACTTTCCATTATCTTTAAAAACGATATCAAAATGAAAACAATTTATACTATAAAGCAAGACAGCTACTGGCAGTTTACATTAAAAATTGGTGGGAAAGAAGTGCAATTCAAAAATACAAATTACCAGCAAATAATCACAGCAGAATTCTTCCATTAATGAAATAAGACTCATGAAATAAATAAAATTTTCAACTAGCGATCAAACAGGCACTGCAAGTGGTGGATACGCTTAATGTTAGTATTTAAAATTTCATTTTGAAATCTGAATACTAAAGGAATGTTTAAAACTTGAAATCTGACTTGAGTTCTTTCGGATTTTTGCTGAAAGTAAGGCATTTTGAAGAAAACACATGAAAGCTGAAGTTCTAACAAAAACAACAGTGCAGCAATGATTTTGTACGGTCAATAAAGCTAAATTAAAATGATGCTAACATAGAGGTCTTCCTTTTTTCAGCGGCATAGGAAAGGTACATAAAAGCAAAACATCATCGTCCCAACGCAGAACATGAAGATTATACAAATTATGATCAATACCACCAAACAAACTTTTTTCTGAAATAACGAAATAAGCAAAATCTCTTTTGAAATCGAAGTAGACAATAGAGTAAGAAATAAAATTTTAAATCCGTGTTAAAACTGATGAAAATTTTACAGATTTGAAATCGAGAAAATTCTGGTAATTATGAAATGAACGACCTTCTGAACATTTGCTCTCATAGTTTTAGCTTTGATCATGTTCGTGTGAGCTTTCTGAGCATATTCAACAGCGTTTTCAACATTTCGCTCTATGTTATTTAGCATTTCACTCTGCAAAGAATTAACTGCTTGAGGTTCAATTTTAAAAAATACTACTGCTTTGTGTTATGACAAGCCACAACACCTGGTTCTGAATGAGAGTTTCTAATTCGACGAAGAGATCATGTAACTCCTTTACACTGCTTTCCAATTTTAAAATATCTTCATGACGTGTCTTTACTTCATCGTACAGAGCTTTCTTATCTCGTTCTGCCAACATCAGCTGGAATAAGTTATGTGGTAATTTCTAAAGTACAGGAAAAATATCCCTTATTATTCTAGGGAAATCATCTCTAGCTACACCATATCTTATTCCAACCAAAGATAGAAGTTCGAAAAGAAAGAAAAAAACTTACCACTTTTTTGTGCTCAAATAAAGTCCCTTTTTCGATGATCGCTTCAAGATCTTCTTCGTTCACCGCATTGTCAGCTAACGGTAATATTATTTAACAGGTTACAATTTTTCAGCATTACACTCAACTGAAGCTAAACTTGCATGTAAAAACGCCAACTAAGCAAATATTTTCCGAAATTTACAGCATTTTGTTTTTTTCTTGACTATAGCAAAATTGAAAATCACTAAAGGAAATAGCCAGAAGCATACAAATTTTCAAATAAGACTGAATTTTTCGTTTGCATTTGTCTTTATAAGTTAACTGCTCATCATTAAAAGCGATCAGTAGACCCTGCAGCCTTTTTGTCAGCGTCATCACCTTAAAATTTTTAATATAACTTCAAGTTCTGCTTAACTTTGAAGTCTTGAGAATAATTACAAAATTTGATTATAGTGAACAATTAGAAGATCGGCAACATATCAAGCCCGAATTGAAAATGCCTCGTTATATTCCCACCTGATTTCGTTTAATTCGTGCTTCGACGGTTTGCGCACTTTCACTTGCGGATTTGTCGAACCGCTGCCCAACTTCAGCGTTTAAACCTCAATATAAGCAAAAGCTATTTTAAATATAACCCTATATGGAAAGAAATAACTATGTCACGAAAATTTATTTGCTTCGGGTAACACACTTACCTTTAAGAGCAGCTTGGATTTTATAAAGCATTGCTGTGTAAGAAGCTACCGCATCATATAATTTTGCATTCATTTCTGCAATTTTTATTTTAAGATTACTTCAGCTATTCTAATGGTGAAAACACAAGTGAGCTCGAGAAACTTCGCTGAACTAGATTTCACTAAAAACTAAAAAAAAAACAACTGAATGTGGCAAAAGATTCTAACTTAATCCTTTCTTGATTTAAGCATTAGATTTAGCCATTATAGACTGGACGGCATTCATTATAACATAAACTATCAGGTGAATAATGATGTTTACCAGGATGATCTCCTGGCTCCACAATGATTTTCCAGTGCCAATCTTTTATTTCATCCAATAAAGTCTCCATTCCATTCATATCATTTACCAACCCATCCACATGCGTAAGAAACTTGAAATATGTGAAAATAAGGAGGATCTTTTTTAAATTTCCTTGGTGTTCACAGTAATCCAAATAATGCATGAACGGAAAGAACCAGAACATTTGATCATTGTCTAAAATGATGAAAGTGAAGAATTTTCATACCATGTCAACTTTACTGCTACTAGCTTTATTCAACAAATTCATTCTTTCGGATGTATCTGTCGACTCCTCGTCCAGTCGTTTCACCAAAGCAGATAAAGACAACTCCTTCTTAGCTCTCTGCAAATATGCCAAAATCGGCTGGCTATATCTAAGTGAGATAAGATTAAACCAAACAATCGCTTGATGACTACAACCTTTAAGCTTCACGAAGTACGCCACACGTAAACTGTAAAGACTAGTATGCCGCTTTATCACCAGAAATAGTCCCTTTACTGGCAAAAAACCAAAAACAAACGCTATTTACAAACGACATAAATCAACATACCTGCTGGAAATCGGACAATCTATCTTTCATACTTGGCGTCTCAGACCAATTCAACTCAATCTTTAATTATGACATCAGTTATTTCTGTCTGGTTGTACCATACGAAACAATAACCGGATTCTTGCACTGAGAGACATTACTTAGCACACAAATAGAAAATTGCCGAATAGAGTTCTGAGAATTCCGCGAACTCAACCAGCGAATTTAAAGACAACCCAATTTTACGGGATTGACAGCATATTTGATATCTGTATGTTGAAACACGTGATGAGATGTAATCATGGAAGAGAATCTCGAAATCCTCAACCCAAATCCAGAAAAACAACAGTATAGATACCGCCACCTGACATCCTAACCATGAACAACAGCGTTCAAACCGCCACCGCATCACTGCCTGGTTTACTCCATTGTTTTCACACTTACTTGTTCCTTCGTGGAAGAAGGAAGATTCCGCTCTAAAGAACCAGTGAAATTGTTTTATTCCGGTCGAGATTGACGATTTTCCGTAGGAAATGATTAATTGTTCCGAAGAATGGGACTGAGATGGGAAAGGGGAGAGTTCATTTTATCGTCCAACATAGACCTTTGACCGCTGGCGATTCATTGAATATGAAAATGATGATGTGATAAGAAGAGACTTCTTTGCTACTAGTGCTGGCGTACTTCATTTCGAAGTGAGGAATCACAGTAACATTGGCGTCTTCTCCTTCTCAATGATGCGACGGTTCTGGATTGTTGAGGCTGTGTGGGTTGAGAGGATTTTTTTCAAGTCTCTTGGTCCGGAAGGGTTTCCTTGTTATTATTCCATATCTCAAGCACTAAATCACTGCGATAGTCGGTTTCATGTGGTACTCCGTTATTACATCATTAATGAATGCAACTGCACGATATTTGTTTCCGTCGACCACATTTTTTATTAAATCTTATTTTGCAATGATACTTCGAATAGGCTAAAATTGACGGAGGGAAGATAGGGTCCGGACAGGTGTTCAAGAAGGCAAGCCCTCTTTCGCGGAGAAGGAGGAGAAGAAAATGTTGGGAATGAAATGATGAAAAAAGTTAGATAAAAGTGAAAGATTAGATTGTGCAGAAAGGTTCAGGGCGTTAGAGGACGGTCGTAGCAGCGTGAGGAGTTTTGATTACATTTAAATAAGCAATCAGTAATCGAGTTTCAAACGCATGAGATGAGAGAGAAGATATATGGTATCGACAGTCTTTTGTCTTCCGTCCTTGATATTTTTGTTTGCTGGATTTGCTAGGGTCAGTAAAGAGCTTCATGATGGGAATCGTTTGTCGTGCATTGTGGACACATCAAAGTTTCAATGCGTTTTTAAATTATTTGTCAACTATTTTTTAAGCAGAATATAGTCTTAAAACAGAAGAAGTGATGCACACAAGTATGAGATTTGGAAATGATTCACTGAGTCAACGAAAATTTTCGGATTACTTTGAAATTCCGCGGTTTCAATACTTGAACACTGCTCAAGTACTGTGTATTTGTTTCACATATTTTAAGGAAATCCAAACCCAAGCAAATAATGGAACTTTTAAAGACTTTAGAAACTTCTTTTGTTAGTGAAATGTGGTAATTCTGCCAATGAACAGCAGATCTGTATTAATCCTCTTGCTAAGATTTAAAAAATTATTAAATTTATTGAAGAAATAGTCACAATGGTTTGTGTGACCTACAAATAATTTAAAGAACAAAGCAGAAATTTTTCGTTCCGAAATCACTACTTTGTTGAAATCTGAAGTTTTAATAAAAATTCTTCAAACATATCGATCAAGAAACATCTTTTAAGCATAATTTTACTGCTTTGAAGGGGACGATCCTGAACAGAGCGCATGGAAAAGCAGATCAACTGAGGAGTTTACAAGTTGAAGGGAAAAGCGTGGGTTGCTATCACTTTGCTCCAGGGAATGTTTCGAGATGGGAGGAAAAGAAGAAAGCAGAGAGGTGATGGTGAGTAGAAAGTTTGAGATGCAGACCGCTTCTTTCAGATGATTAGTTGGTGCATCGTTTACAGGTACGCGGAACTTTTCTTGAGCTTATTGCTTCGCTTTCTTCCTGGAATCCATCTGTACTCAAAGTTGATCTGTTAGAATCTGTTAGCGAGCGATTGTTGTAAGCAGGCGAGAAGATACGATCTGAGTGTAAGAAAGAACAATTTGCAGAGGCAGTCAGGATAACTATAGCTTAGTTCGAAGGATAGCAAAGCTTGCTTACAGCACAAATAGCCATCCCATCCTTGCCCAAATGTATAGCCGACCACTTTCTGGATTAAATCCTGGTTGATAGCTGTCCTTTCTCTTTTTATCTCCGTCTCCGTTCAGCGCTTTCAAAACTGAATGGAATATTTTGCACTGCTTGTTTCCTTTCTATGTTTATTGCAGTCCTGAAAAGAAAACTTTCAATCCGGAAGGTTTCTCAAATTTTTGAAACAATCAGTTCTCAAAATATCTCTATGAAATCCCAAAACTAAAAAAATCTGTGTTACATGTGTACCCTATTTATCTAGCCACATAAAATATATTTTAAAAAAATAAATTTTCTATTTCACAGCAACTATGATTATTGAGCATTTCATTTTTGTATCAATTCGGCTCATTCTAGTGGCATAAATTGTTTGATCATCCTTCTACAATCCGAATCTTTCTCTGATTCGTATGCCGTATTTGAGTTCAAAATTCACGGATCTATTTATAAATGTAAATTCACCACAAAAGAGAGAATTTTCCACCATCGAATATTTTGCTTTTGATTTCCACCTGAAGAAGGCAAATCTCCTACAGTTCTTGATTTGATGAATTTTCACAATGCAAAATTTTCCTCATTATCTGCATTCTGTAGGTTACATCGATAAAAATGAATCAATTGCCTGGTACAGTGAATTAAAAAGCAGATGAACGTAAGAATTATATATTATGTCTGCAGATTCTAACGCTTATTCTTGCTTAAAGCTCAAAGTGATGAGTGAAGGATTTTCGGGCTTCTCAGAATTAAGTTTCTAAAAATGTTTCAGTCAAGCTATTTGAGATTTTTACAGAACTATCGGATTCATTCCATCCTTCACATGTTGCTACATTTAGTTATGGTCTCTTTGGTAGTACGTTGTGTTGATTCTTGCATCAGGCACCATGATAATCAAGGCTCGAACAGGAGGAAGGTGTAGCATTTACGAACAACAATTAAAAAAGTCGAAGTTATTGATGTTGAAAATTACTTAAAATATTTGTACACATTGGTGCGATTAGAATGGATTTTTATTTCACATATGCGCCTGAGTCAGCCATGATACCCTGTCGGTTTGGGGTGTCAGCTGTTTTGTTTTTCACGTTATATTCGCCGTTGAGGTGGTTGTAGTTCAGGCTGATTTACCAGCAGCATCGCTTGCTTTTAGCTCTCACCAACATCGACTCCACCAGCCATTTACACTTATTTCTTGTTTTTACCGCCAATCTACCACAAGATTAACGAACCTTTCTAAGATCTTTATGAGTTGAATGAAAACATTTCAAAAAGTTGAAGAAACACCAAGAATGAAAAGCTGCGGCGTTAAAATCGACTTCGGATGTTTCCGCATTAACTAAAAACTATAAGATTCTAAATTTGTGCCGTTGAGCTCATTTGGTTTCACTTTGAATCCAACACCAAATATTAAAGTCATTGTGCATGTGGGCTTAATTACTACAGGCATATTTTGAAACGTTGCAGTCTTCTTAATTTTTCGAGAAATTCAGAAAGGAAGAGCTGTTTAGCATAAACCTGCTTCAGCAGAATGATTTTATTAGCGATTTCTACGTCAATATCGAAAACTGAAGTAGTTGTACTTGACTTACGCCTACTTAAATTCCCTTTATTGCTCCCTTTACTGATTGCGTTTTCGCGGATAAGCTTCGTCTTCAAAAAAATCTAGGGAAGGAAATGCAAATTTGTAAGTAATTGCAGCATGGATATAGATGAAAATAAGTTCTATGAAGTACCTGAGTGTGACAATCGTCCACGATATGGAGGTCCTCTTGGTGAGGACGATGATTCCGTAAGTATACAGAACTATTTTCAGCTTTTTTTTTTGAGATACCATTTGCGCTGAATTTGGTTTTTAACTCAGGATTGAAATTTTCACCTTTTTATTATTGAAGAAATTCTCAGAAATTGAAAGTTCACCAGCTTCATTTCATTTTCTCAAATTTACCTATTACCACAGGAAGCCAAACGGAAAGCGGAAGAAAGAGAAATGAAAAAAGCGGAAGTGCGTAAACGTCTGGAAGAGGCTGGAAAGAAAAAAGCAAAGAAGGGTTTCTTAACACCAGAAAGGAAAAAGAAACTTCGTGTTAGCTTCATGAATGCTACGTTTTCAACAGCATATCACAAAACTAACTGATTGCATGACATTTTTGGCCACCTTTCATTTTTCTCGAAACTGAAAGTGATCGTTTGACTGTAATAGAAGTTCTCGAAATTCCAGAAGCTGCTCATGATGAAAGCAGCAGAAGATCTAAAGCAGCAGCAGTTACTGAAACAACAGGAAAGGCAAAAAGTTCTCTCACAACGTACGATACCATTACCAAATGTTGACTCCATCGATGATCACGGTAATATTATTTTCCTTGGTGTTATGAAATTTTCTTGCAACAATCAATCACATCCCAAAAATTTCCACTAAAAGCGAAAAAATTGAACCCATTAGAATTTGTAGAATTTTCCACTGACCGTTAGCAAAGCCATACTTTTGGACAACCTTTGAAAGTTTGAAATCAGCGAATCTGACAGGTAAATTGGAAGCAATTTACAACGAGCTCTTTCAACATATGGTCAAATTGGAGGAAGAAAAATACGATATTAACCAAGCGGTAATGGCTAAGGATGCTGAAGTATGTGAAAATTTATTGGCTCGACAATGTTTTAGTTAGTAACCCAGAAATTTGGAAGTTTCATCTCATTAAAATTTTAATGATTTCACAATTACTGTTTGGGGTGAGATGCTTTATCTTTCTGCAATTTTTTGGAGTGAGATGCTTTGTCTTTATCCTATTTTTCAGATCAACGAACTTACAATCGCTGTCAACGATCTACGAGGGAAATTTGTAAAACCTACGCTGAAGAAAGTATCAAAATATGATAACAAGTAAGGTTTTGAGAAGTAGGATGAACTTGAAAGTATTATGTTGCCTTGACCTATCGCTAACAATTCCACATGGGTATGGCAAATTTTTAATGAGGCATGACATGGAGTCGAAGTAACGATTGTTTTAGATTCAAAAAAATGGCTGGACAGAAGGAAGATAAGCAGGACTTCCGGGCAAATCTCAAAGTTGTCAAAAAGGACAATGTCATCGATGACATCGTTAACAAAGTTCCTTTTTTTTACTTTTATAAGCGAACAATTCCGGATCACAATGTTTATTTGCATGCCCTGCCCTGATTATACATGTTTAATCTCATCACTTCAGCAAATGGCCAAGAAGACTGACAAGCCTGAATGGTCCAAAAAAGGCAGCGATAAAGGTGGCGCTGAAACAGAAGGGAAGAAGCATGAAGCACCTGTGGAGGAAGCCGCTCCTGCTGAAGAGGCTGAGGAAGAGGATGGCGCTGAAGAGAGCGATGAAGGTGGTTGATTCTGTTTTTTGAAAAGCAATTTAGTTCGATTTGAAAGCGAAGATGGGCAGAAAGAATTGTGTTAGAGATTCTTAATTTGAATTTTCTACGTGGATTTTCTACATTGCCTAATTTCATAGATGAAGAAGCTGACGAAGAAGAGGAAGAAGAAGAATGAGTGACATCGCCCAATCATTTGTATATGATTGATACCCGTATTTGATTTCAAAACCCATGCAATTTTATTATTTTTCATAATTTGAAAACACTGATGAATATTGACTGCCGACGATAATGATTTCTCAGCACTGATAGCACAAGTTGCCTGCGGACGGAGTAATTCTCTCTGACAGTGAAGGTCTCTGCGTAATTCTCTGTGAAAGATTTTTAATTTCAGAAAAAGACCTTTTCAACTATTCTAGTAGTGATTATTTCCTCTTGCTATTGTTTAACTTTGCATAATAACTGATTTCTTTATTTCATAAAAATTTTGTAAATACAGCATTTTCGTTACCGTTAAAACAGCATTACATCATATGCTGAACAAGAGCAAGAAAGCCGTAATTAATTGATTTTTTTTGTCAATCAAATAGTGCGCGATTTGTCTAGAAGGAAGGGTCAACAGTCAAATTTTGTTTAAATATGACAATTGCACAGCTTATTTATTCATCCAGCTCATTTAGTACATTCAATTCAGGAAAATCAACATTTCGATGGCGGAATTTTTCGTGTTAGCTTAATATTAAAATTTTCCTTTTATTTGCGCGAACAGATTTTCACGAATAAAGACGCATTAACTAAGAAACGCGGAATACAATTTCCTTTAAAGAGTTAACTGGACAAGTGAGGATGATATTCGAGATTGGAGAGAGAGAGAGAGAGAGAAGCAATGTTTTAGAAAGGAAGATGTGTGAGGAGACATTTAATCTGAGAACAAGCGATGTTACTCCTTCGCAAGCACATTTTTCTTTAAATTTTGCCCAATAAGAAGAAAGATATTGCAGTTCAATGACAGGCAAAATAACCTTTTTCTTTCTTTTAATATTTTGGGAGGAATATGTAGAAATGACCTTTTTTCCATGTCATTTCGCCAGTCATTTTGGTCGTCTCTTTCACAAGTGTCACTCATCCCAACCGATCCATGAATAATGAAAAAAAACACTGGTAACAATGAATCATTGCTATCAATGGGTCAATTTATTACCGTTCTTCTCGCTAAAGAGTTCATCCTAAATTCGGCACACTACATTTTTGCAACGTACAATTTACCAGTCGCCCTAATGACATATCATTTTCCAAATCCTGTTGTTTTACAGTCCTCAATTTAGATTGCTTTGGTTTTTTTAAACTTTTTTTAAGCATTCACATTCTTCCATTTTTTCCATTGCCTGAAGCACGCCCCCACACCTAGCATAATTCGTAAAAAAATGTTTTTGATGCTTGGAATTTTAAATCTGAACATAGTGGATGAGTAAAATAAGTTGATTAGCAACATTTTCTCCTGCATTGGCTTCAGAATGGACTGCATGGTGATCAGAAATTTTTTTCAACATTTTAATTCGAACTTTTTTTAGCCTAACGCTTTCAATCGTAGCTACTGAAAATGATTTCTCCACTGCTTATATTTTCTGTGGTGCAAATTCTTCGTGCAATCAGTAAGTTCATTCCAGTGAAAGGAATGTATCACCACTATTTAAATTTAAATTTGAAGTATTGCAACTGACATAGAACACAGTTACATCTGCCTTCTTTTTTTGCTAGGACCTAGACGGAGACACAAGTTTGCCATTCGAAGTTACAGGTCAGAACAGCAGTAAGCCTTATTTTGGAGTACCACTGGGCGCTATCCATTGCAGTGACAGTTATACACGAGCAGAAGCATATGCTGCAAACGAATATTCCATCATTTTTCATCATTTCACGCATCGACCACATCAGCTAGGATGTGCATATGAGATTACATATAAGGATTAACGTAAATGATCGGTGAAACAGAACGTCGCTTGAAAAACAATTTCGTTGTACTTCCATTCCCTATTAAAATTATTATTATTCACCTCCTCAGATTTTTAAATATTTAAAAAGTTTTAAAGAATCAAAAATTATTCATTTTGTTTTAGGCACTTCGATGATAATTGGACCAACGCGGATTGCTGATCTCAACACAGTTGGTGGCGGTATTTTCTTGTCAATTTCTCACCCTACCGTAACATTTCAGCGTAATACTGGAAGGCGATATATCCGTCAAGTGCCTTTCACTGTTTTTGGAATGAGTAACTGGCCAGTTCAATTTGATCATCCTGAATTTCGAAAAGGTTTTTTTAAGAAAATCTTTAAAAAGAAACGTAAAATTTCAACTTTTGTAGTTGAGAATCTGTGAATTTAGAAAGTAGACGAAAATAACTTCATCAATGAACTTTGTGATACGTGAATACTAATCATTAAACGTTTATAAAGATGGCAAGGAGCAGATATTAAAGCAGCAAAAAGATCCATTTGCGGGGATTGAATTGGATGTGAAGTCATCGGTGGAGATTAATCCAAAAACAAGAGACATCCATATCGAAGGAATCAGTAGTCACGACACTGAATCATCGATGATACCAACGACGTTTGTTTGCTTTATATTCAGACGGCTGTTCAACACTGGATATTTCATTTCTGATATCCAACTTGCACCGTCAGATGTTCGTCGCCACGTATGAACCTGTTGTCGAAGAAAATGCTTTCCAATTTTCACGTCAACTTTGCTCATTAAATTAACAAACTATTTCATTTACAGGAGGAATTCTGATGCAAATTTTTCCTCAATCGCAACCACTGAATATTTTTCTTCTGAATCAGCAAATGAAATCACATTATTTGATACAAATGCGTACGTTTTTGAAATGCTCCAGCCTCTCCAAATAGTTTTGATCATTAGAATTCACGTTCTTTCATACTATTTCACTTTAGAAGCGAGGTGTTTGATGGCAATGAAGATGAACAGTCAAATCCGTACACCGATAGCGTCAGTACAGATGCAACAGCAGCGATTAACAGTAATTAAAGCCTTTGTTTTCCAGTGATATCAGGCATTAAAACCTGAAACGTCTGATGAGAGAGGCAGGGTTACGGTAACGGAGGACAGGAAAAAGCAAGTCACACTTCGATTAAAACGGACGTTAGAAATTCCTCTTTTCGAACATTGCATTTTAAAGAGTCCAACTTCAATATCTGTTGGTCCTGAAAAAATGGGTATCTAATTATCAGATTTTGCACGTTTATTCAACGCTTTTTTTGAAATCACGGATTTTCATGGTTAGCTGAAGGATTCGCGTCTGATAAAACCAATTCGGCTAGAAGTGAATTTGAACGTGGTGGCAGAGCAGAGACTGCAACGTCAGGAAACGGTATTTTAAAGTGGGTGTTTGTGTAATTTCTAACTTCAATGAATACAGTTTAATGAGTGAGTATCATTCATCTGCAAACAAATCCGAAATTCAACCGACCCTTTGATGTGCTTTATGTTGCCATCTTCATAAAATAAATTCTCCACCCCTTCTGCAATTTATGATCTAACAAGCTTTTTCTTAGAATGTTGATAACAACAGCAGAAAACAGTGAACATGTCATCGAACCTAACGAAGGAAAAGTTGATGAGAGAGTGCAGGTTGTCATCAAAACTATTGAATATTAATTGCAAATTAGCAGACGGTGGAACTTTTCTTCATGAGAGAAACACATGCATTTAAGTGCGTCACTAATTACTTACCTTAACGCTGTCATAATGTCAAGAGATTGAGCAGTTGTATGGTACAACTTCAGAAATATTGAAACTTTCTTGAAACGTTCATTTATCCTTACTTATCAGCTATCGCCATTTGAATTTCACCGTTCGTTCACATTAGGATTCAAAGAAGAAACTGTTGTTACATCTTGAAACAGAAGCTGAAAACTCTAGCAAAATTGACCAGAAGGGTAAAAGATTCCCAGTTATTCTTGGTCAAGCTAAACATGAAAAATGGTTCGAAAAACAATCACAGCAATCAACTGCGGAAAAGCAAATTAAAGGTAGTGAAGATGTGATCCGGTTCGTTTTTGTCCTTGTTCAATTGCTATTATTCAGTCAATCAGTCATAAAAGTCGATTATTAATCATTTCTCGTATTTGTAATTGGTATGATTTACTTCAAAGACAAAGAAAGGTAAGTTGTCGACGATTATTTCATGTATGACTCAACTTGTGAGGATAAAGGTGGTATTGCTTGCAGATCCACAATTTCCAGGTGCATTGTTCATGCCAGCACAAATTCCGAAAAAAACCGTAACGCCTTTGTTCAGGGAATCAACACCGCTATATTGGGTCATCCAAGATCCTAGGCTGAAGAAGAGAAGACGCCTGGATTTTCGGGGAAAGGTGTCCTTATTGTACTCTATGAAGCGAGTTTTTCTCAGTCACGAAAATTCAATTTCGAATTTTCAGACTATATACGAAAATGGCTTGAATCAGGGAGCAGTGACAACAACCTGGCCTCGTCTCAGGGAAGCAATTGATCGTCGTTTTCAGTTACCGTTGATTGAGGATGAAACGGTCGTATTTTCGGTTCCAAATAGTTCAAAAATAACGGAATTTCAATGGGTTGCTTTGCGTAACCACTGTTCTCAGGTATGCTCATCAATTTTTCAACGTTTTCCCACATACTTAATTTTTGCAACTTTCACATGGCCCGAAAAGAAAATTAATGTTTAAGATCACTTGTTGGTTACCACAGCGTGCAGATATCGCTATTTCATAATTTTAGAACACAAGTTTGTGACCTTGCAATTTCCAGCATGCGAATTTATAACTTATTCTAATTGGTCTTAAAAAACTATTGAAGAGGACGATCCATCTGTTATCACTAAAAGGAATAGATCCACCTCATCAGGAGAAAATTGGTACACTACTGGGCCAGTCTCATAACGTGACGTCATATCGTGTGAAGATTCTGAATTGCAATACAGTCGCAATACCAGGTTTTGTATTCAGTCAGGGAGATGATCCACCAGGTTTTTTTTCTACTCAAGTTTTGCAAAACACGTTGTCTTATTTTTGCAGCATTTCCAGCTCACGGTTTTCTGGAATAATTGCAATAATTCATTAGTTCTTTACTTTCTCAATCTTGCTTCTAATAGTTCTAAATTTGATGCTGAATTGAAAGAGTAGGATTTTCAGTCGGACTTTCTTAAAAAAAACTTTTTCCATGAGGTTATTTGAAAAAAAACCTGGGTGGAGTTTTTAAAATACAAATTAATGAATTCAGGAACATATTTTCATGTTGGTATTGGACGTTTTCCGGAGAAGATTGAAAAACAAGTGCGTGCTTACGTTGTTGGGCAAGAACCGTAAGTCTTGTTTTTCATTAATATAATGGAAAAATGGTAAAATAGATTTATGTGAACTGAAGAAGCCCAGTAAAGTCTCAGCTTCCAGCTAGTTCACTAGTACATACGACAGGTTTCCACACGTAATCACTATGGTTGTTACAAAACGCACGCTGATTCCTTGAACTTGTTAAATGTTGATAAAAATGCAAAAAGTGTGTGGAATATCCTCAAATTTTCAGTAATCAACCACTGAGAAATTATAAAGGTGAAAATGTGATGGTACGTTTACCAAAAACATACCGTACATTTGATATTGACTTCATCTCGGTATTCAATGAAATAGAAGGACGCTCGTACGGTCATGTAAACACGCCAAACTTACTTGTCCCACCGTGCAATGATTACGATGTCATTTAAAACATCTCTCATTTCTTCCTGGTCTTTTATAGAAATCATTTCCAGTGATTTAATATTTCAAGTTCTTAAGTCATCATACGTCATGAAAACGTGGCTAGGATGAATGACATCCAGCAAACAGTCTCTATTTTTCAATCAATTTCAAATTTTCATCATTTATTCTTGTTAATAACGAAATAGCCTCAATTTGTTTTTGTGAAAATAAACTTTTGAAAGTGATCCATTTTATATTTCCATGTTAACTTCAAGGAGTGGAAATATACCTACCACAATGCCACAATGTCCTGTTGTTCATTTCATCAACCTAGTTTTCTTGACGAAGTTGGGGCAAGAAATACTATTCGAATGTGCTATCGATTACTGCGAATGAAAGATTACCAAACTTCATCTTACAAGAGATTCGTTCGTCTGCCACTTATTTCTGTGATTTACGAGAAAGTTGATTCGAATCTTTTTTCTCCGTAATGTTTATCGTATTTCGGAGTGGTTTTTGAGAAAAACAATGACAAACAATTATTGCGCCACGTTTGGCTACGAAAAGCAGGCGGTGATAATATAGGCAAGAGACGTGTTTGATAAGTGCTGTTAACAGTGGCAGCAATTGCCACCGTCCATTGCTACAAATCGAGCAGTACGGAAGGAATCATTCGAGTCACCACAACATGGATTTCAAGACAGCAGTGGCTGCTATCACGACCTATATTCTTTAGTCGGAAGCAGAGCTGAATGCTCTTGAAGATGCAACAAACTAGGTTCTGACAAGTAAGTCGTCGTATTTAAATTGTGAATTTTCCATTCCGGGAAGAGCAGAAAATGATGCTGACAAACGTGTGAGTTCCTATAGCGGTGACTTCCGGCGTCAGCATTCAGCACCATTCAGGATTTCCATACCATTTTATGGTCCTCACAACTTTTAAACTTTAAAACATCTGCAATCCTTAGAGCAGTGTTGGCATGCAACACAAAGCCTTCAGTCTTCAGGCACTGCCTCCTTCAGAATTGTCTTTATCTCTTGAGTTTGATGGTACCAGAGATGAATACTAATTTTTCAATCATCCGCAGTTATCTTCGCTATCATTGATTTGTCTGTCCTTAAGTAAAACAAGCATTATGAAAGCAAATGGAGATGTCTGAAATGTTGACATCGGAGAATTCATTCCTGCTGCTAGACCGGCCACATCACGAATCGAACATTATTAGGGCAATTAAATTTAATTCTATCAAACAGAGAAATACGTCATTTGAAGATAAGAATTTCGGTGAATTTCTAAACATTCCGATAAACATTATTACAGTTCATTTAAATTTGAGTAGTCGATACTTGAAGCATATGAAGTAGTAGAGAGGGAAATGCAATGGTTGGTGGCGTAAGTTCTTAAGTTATTGATAAAGCAAGTTTCTAAAAGAACACTTACCTTCAGAAGTAAGAATTCAGTCTTAGATTGCATAACAAACTTATTTAAAAAATTTTTCGAAGCGTTACCGATTAAATTTTGATTTTGGCAATTTTCAATAGCAAGAACTGAATTATAAAAATCCCGTTTCTCAATACTTGGAACAATATTCAAATTTGCCATGTAGTCCAATAAGTTTTCCATGATATGGTGCATCATACTAAATATTTGTGCATTTTTAAACTTTTGCTCCAATCACAATTTGTTTTAGTTGCAGCAGTGTTTATTCAAAACGTACGATGAAATGTGCCGACGTGGATTTCGTACGCATCTGAGACTAAATTCTCATCTCCGAAATAAATTTGGAGTGGAAAAATTAAGTTTATAGTGAGGTATGTTCTTGAGGTTGAACAATGATCGCCAGAAGATTGCCTTGTCAATCTTACCATTTCCTTCGCTTCATTAAATTGGACTCTACTCGTTCATCAAACCTGCAACATCAATAGTATGCTGCTCACCTTCCTCCTAACATCAACCTTTTTGAACAAAACTTAGTTCAACTCAGTTCGGATTTCATTTCAATTGTACAAGAGTAACATTTAAATTTTTTGAAGTATCTTTCGTTGGAATAATCTGTTTCAATGATTTGGAACAGAATGCAAATTCTGTGATAATAGCCTGCCTGCTTACCTTCCGGTTTACACAAAATTTATGATGCCAGGATTAGAGGAACAGATTGGTGTCAGGCAGTGTACATCTTATGGTCTATCAATCTGATCTATCACTGTTATATCAGAGTGAGAAACACCTAACGATCTTCTCCTCCCTCCTCAACCTATCTCCTCCTGTTCAAATAAGAACTTTAATTTCATGATCATTCATCCCTTGCAAACTTCGCAGTTGTATCTGCAGTTCTCAGAAATTACTTCTTATCAGTTGTTGATCACTGAACTGCTAGCGAGTAAGCAACATTGCACAAATTTTGAAGGAATTAATCACATTTTTGACTAATGCAATTGGGGAAAGGTGAACGTAACAAACTCTCACCATTCTTCTCGAACGATAAGGTGAGTCATGCAAAGATCATCAGTCTGTAATATTCAAGCAAATTCCATTAAACAGAGAAGAATTGTTGCATACGGCAGAAGAATCTGTGGATGCAGCTTGCAACAACAACCACCATCTTCGAGAGGAATCATGTCGTGCAAATGGCATGACATGATATTTGTCATATTATCTCTCTCTATCAGTCTTGCTTTGCTGTTTAAAGTCGTAAGATCCGGTGATTACAGAAAAAAAAGTTGAAGCGAAATCACCTGCGAAGTAATTCGCAGAGGAAAAAATGTTCATCCAATCTCAAAAAGGAATTCTAAAAGCCTGAAAAGAACCTAATGGTTTCTCAGCGAGCTTACAACTTATAAAAATCATTTCATTTTGCTTGTTATTGACTAAAAGTATGAAGAAGAATTAATTTCTGGATGAGCTCAAAGGATGAACATACTCGTTCAATTATCACTTTCATTTTATGACAACGAATGCGAAAGTTTAATAAAAAATTAATTTCAAGCAATGAAATAATTTCGCTTCTGCTCATTTCACCATCAGTTGAATTTTACCAGTGATTTGCAGGAATGCAGTGCAGGATTCTTTCGCCATCACATTGTTACCATGCAATGAATGAGTAAAATGGGATTCAGACGAAAGCATCCGAATAGTTCTAGTTGACTTAACTTTTAATTCACATTGAAATGAAGTTTCCAAATGGCTCTGCTATTCTCCAAATTTGAATCTTCCTTTTATTCCTACCTCTCGCACTTTCCATAGTCTGGGCTAAATATTTGAGTCATTTGACCTTTCCCTCCATTTTACACATTTTGTCAGAATCATCTCTTTTCACTCCTTCATTACTCTCCCCATGTTGTGAAAATTGTCGACGGTTTTTGTTGTGGGAGATCTCTCTCTCTCTTGATGTGGAATGACGAGACTTGATTAGCACTGATATAGTTGTTTGTGGGAGATCTCTCTCTTTAGTAACTCGAACTCTAATTCAATTTTGACCAGCTGGCGGGCAGAAGCAGATCATGGATTCGACATTGTGGCGCCTGGTAACCTTAACAGGAGCTCATCATATATTCCGTAAGCAAGTTTCCTAAACATTGCACCATTTTGGTGACACACCAGTTTTTGTTTTAAATAATCGAATTTAAAAGACTGATGTTTTGTTATCTCAACATCAAATTTTATAGGTAGAGCTGAAATAATTGCGTCGTTCTTTGATCATCACAGGGAGAAGTCTGTCATTAATGAAACAGCAAGGCAGTGATACGAAGATAATGTAAGCAAGTTTCCTGAACGAAGGAAACAAGTAATTAATCTTTCCTTCCAAAATTCAAATAACGAATTTGAATGTTATGCAACATAGTAAAGAAAATAAATCAGTGAAGAAACTGTAGAATTTGGCTTGGAGCTAATGGGTTACAATAATATCCGATATCAATTGTATGGAGAAAGAAAATAAGGAAGCTATGTGTGAGTCATGTCACGTCATTTGTTCCTAGCTGATAATTTGATTAGCTGATAAAGTTGAAAGGAAGCACTAACAGGCGGATGCGGACTAACTTCGAGAGGGTTTTCTGTCAACAGACATGTCTGGCTGCCTTTCATCTTTCGTACTTTGCCAGCAGAGAGATGTAGGATAAACGATCAGGAAGTTCTCTGAAACAGATGCAAATTGATCGCAACAACCGAACATCGT
>JABVXS010001052.1:0-19216 GCA_013365335.1 Madathamugadia hiepei | reverse complement strand
CACACACACACACACACACACGCACACTTATTTGTATGTATTGGTCAACCGACATTCATAACTAGCAGCAAAGTGTTATTTATACCTGTCTTTGATTTGAAATCTCTACATTTATAAATGCACGTTAGACTGTAACTTATGCTGCTCTTGCTAACTTGCGATTTTTTTGAGTTTGTTTAAGCTGCATTAAAGCTTACAACAAGATATTGGTCAGAAGAATGAACTATTCTCAGGAAATTTAGGAATAATTTGGATATTTGCTTAGCCAAGAATGCGTGACAGCCCTGAACAGCTCATTTGAATCGAAAAAAATTTTCAATTTCCAACAAAACATGTGGTCTAAAAATGGAGATGAAAAATAAATGACTGTAAGTCAAAAATTAAAAAAAAAAAAACCAGATATTTGGACTTTTATTTGCTGCTGACATAACTTGCCAGAAACATGAAACATTCTGAAAGGTATTGTGCGACAGGGTGAAAATATGTACAAGGTCACATGATGAGATCAGAAAAATGGAGAAGCATTAGGCGTGGAAACGTGAAAGATTTCCGGCAGCAAAAGAAGTAGCATTAGCAGGGCTACGGCAGTATCAAAGCAATATTATGATAACGGTGTAACTGAAGGTCATTCGAGAATGCTTATTCTATGTTTAATACTTGGAATTTTCTTACAGAAAACTTGCCACTACCATATCAGCTGCGACAAGTTAATACGAAATGCTTCTCCAATTTTCTTGAAAAGAGCCAAATTTTAAATCGATTTATAGCTGTTAGATCAAAAATTATACTAAATAAATATATGCTTATTAAAAGGGAACAACCACAGGATGAAGCAACCACTTAAGCGAAGGAGTACGGTAGAATAAAGGCAGTTCATAGGGGAAGATTTGAACTAATAGCATTGCAATGGAAGCGGCGGTTATTAGCGGTGGTGTTTAGATATAGTTACAAATATTGGGGAAAAGAAGAAGGAATATTAAGTAACGGCAGGTCAGTGACCATGTCGAGGCGAGCAGCAGCAGCGGTGTGATGACAGCCGGTGCTAGGGAAGAGGCACACCTCCCCATTCCACTACACCAGTCAATATACAACTTCCTTAATGCGTACGTCACAACAATAACTGAGCTGAGCTACCTGATGCAGCTCGAGACGGTGTTGATTATGTGGTGACATCGGTGTATTGAGAGTCTGAGAGTCTTTGTATCATTAAAATATTTCAGGACGAGAATAAATGATAAAGTCTGAAATTGTTAGATTGGTTCGATTAGGAATTGAAGAGGTAGAAGAGAGGCTCGCAACTACGGTGATGCAGGTTGACTCTCTGGTTGGAGCATTACAGCAAATGTCGACGACCTACAAGCTGACCTTAAACAGCCATTGAAATATTTGTGTTACCCTTCCTTCCTTCCCTACTTCTCCTTACTCGTCAGTTTACAAAGAACGACAACAGCAGCAGCAGCAGCAGCAGTAGAAGTAGTAGTAGTAGTAGCAGCAACACTCCAAAAATTCTTTAAAATGTAAATGTGCATGGGTGCAGTGATCCACTCTCTCTGAACCGAATCCTCCCCCAAAATACGATCGCTCCGGGCATCAACTGATCCCTTCTTCCCCAACAGCCTACATCCAATCTTTCTTCCATTCACTAAATCTCCTGGAATGACAGCCGTCACCGAGGTCATTTCACCTGCACAAACTTACTGCGCACCCCCATTGAACAGCAGAAACACCTCCACTGATAAGCATCTCTCAATAATCCGAAATCCTGAAACGCACAGCGTCACCATTTTCAACAAAATTATTTTTTTTTTTTACAACTTATTCCAACTTTTCATTTACAAATTCAACTGGAAAAGGTAGATTCATAAAATTGAACCTTAAAGCAAGTTATAAAAAATGTGTTAATTCAAGTAACTTTGCTGTTATTCCAAGTTACAAGTAGTTTGAATTGCAAATATAATTCTTTCGTTTTTATTTATTTTTTATTAATTTTTTTTCCATCAGCGATCAGCCAATGAAGCAGTTACTTTAGAAAGTGTTTTAGATGGCATAAGGCAAACAAATTTGCTTATAAAATAGATTCGCTAATTGTCAAATGAAAAACACCGTATATTCAATTGCTTTGTCCCCAATAACTGCCATTTGATTTTTTTTATTCAAGAAAACCACAGGACTGTTTTTCCATTGTTAAATGAATGCTTCCTTCAATCTTCCTTTTTCTCTCAAATGCTGCTTTGTAACTCTTAATTCACAATTCCCGACATGACAAGACCAACTATTTAAATAATATAATCCAAGTTCACATAGTAACTTCGAACAATGTTGGTCGGTCCTCTCTTGCATCCTTTTGATGCAATATCCGTTTCGATTGGTCGGTAAACCATTGCAACGAGACGTTAGCAGTATTCATTTGCATATTTTAATTATTAAATTACGGAACAGTCATTTTTCGAAACCCTGAAGAAATGATTGATGATGAACTTTGTTCATCTAGCATTGCTGCGCAGACCATTGCATCCCATGGCAGTTCCGATTGTTCCTATTCACTGCCGGTGTTTGTCAAAACAGACAACTCCGTTTTGATTCACTTTGTTTCGCAAAATCAAAATTAACCAAACACTTTTATATTTTATTGAGATTTGATGCCTCTTTGGTATGTAAAATTGCTTTACTGAAAATACGGTAAGATTCGAAGTAGGATATACAGCCTGTATCCTATAAATTGAGGACATCTTGAACAGAAGTACAACAGGCTGCTTTAGAACTGCTTCGTTTGCAACATGAACAACTTTGGTAATTTGCCTGACCAGCTGGGCCATCGGAAGAATTCATTTTGTGATGCCTACGTAAGTGACAGGAATGCAGTGATTCTGTGGTTCCAGGGAGAGGTCTAGATTGCTTGTGTCCAAGACAGTATAACAAAAAAGCCTATGTTGCTTTCAACTAAGTGAAATGAACAAGAAGCGAAGGTGCTGCTGTTGCACATTTTGGCCGGATCACAAAGCACCGCTGCTGCTTAAAGCTGTACATCATGAACATGCATTCAATTCCATCGGTGCTATGTTGTGCTACTACCAGCATGTCAGGGATGGCTGTCATCACTGAGATCTGACCAAGACATCTCATAGATGTCGTATGTGTATGTGTGGGCGTTTCTGTGTGTCACCACGAATGAGCATTCATCACATAACCAGCGGTAATCATCCCTGAATGGAACAGGAACAACAGGAAAAGGAGAGGAAACGGAATGGGTGGGCGAGGGTTTCATGGATCAGTTAGTTGGAGCTCGGAACCAGGGCAAGCAACCAACAACACTGCATTTTCTAAATTGACCTCGGAATAAAACGAATTGAACTGAGATCCATTTTAATCGTACGCAATTTCATTACAACCCTTTTCCCATTCTCTTCTTCCCTATATGTTCATTAGCGGATTGAGATTTCTTTCAGTTTAAAGGTTCAGTAGAACGAGCTCCGGCAAACTTACCAAGATGTTTCCAAACAGAAAGTACTACGGCATCTTCCATATTAACTAAGCTTTCTCAATTAAATTTCACTTCGTTTTTTTTTTCAAGAAAAACATGAAATGAGAATTGAAAATTCCGGCAAATCATTAGGAAGCACCATTAAATTGAGGAAATAGCATGATTAAGTGCCATGCATAGTACTCTCTGAAACAACAGTTATGTTTGAGAAGGAAAGCTTTTGCAGGTAAAATGACTGTTACTCCGAGGTACGCAGCAGAGAATGTCTGTCTTTCAAACTGCAAACAAAACATCAATTTAATAATTTGAATGAAATTAGAACTTGATAGGAATGAGAGTGGTATTTTCCATCAGCGCCAAATTAAAAATGATGGGAAAGGTTTGATGGCTCGTATCTTAAAATCAATCCGCTAAAGTGTACAGCTCTCTTGTAATATCTGTATATTTTTTTTGCAGAGAAACTCGTAAAATTTCATCATTGAGTGGGGGGGGGGAGTAGGGGGAGGAGGGGAGGGGTGGAGGAGGTGTGAAAGCATTATTGTATGTGACTTGAAAGCAAACCTTAAAAAAAACATAGTGCATTCACATAAATCGTGAACTTTATCATTGATAATTGAATTTGTGTCCTGAAGTTCACGTGAAATTTAATTTTGATTCACTTAAAGATTATGATATAAATGACGATGTACGTGAACATCGTTTAAGAGTTTTATGATGAACATAAATGATTAGAAATTGTATTATTATTTTCTATGAAAAAAAAATATATATATATTCAGTTTTCGGTTAAATTTCGTGCAATTCCAAGAAAAAAAATCTGTTGAAAAAAAAAATTACGTGATTTGAACCAGAAGGTTCTCTACGTCATTAAAAAGGGTCACCTACTAGAAAGTTTAAGCTCAGTTTTTTTTTTTTTTTGTTAAATAAATCCTGACAGTTTTTATGAGCTTACGAAATTGAAATATAAACTGCTGGTAACGAGCACTCCAGCAATGTCAATGATTGGAAATATTTCATGTAGCGTAACTTTTGCAGTATTCTTCTCGTTCGAGTTCAGTCAATAATTCAAATTTTCCGATGTCAGGTGGTTGGAAGCAATTGTGTTTTGATGATAGTTTTTCTTGGTATGATGAATTTTGAAAATGCTGTGAAATATGGACCTGGAAATTTAGTCCTAAACAACTATGGACGACATATTTTTGACTTTTAGTATTTATACTTGACGATGAGATACGACCTCAGAATGAATTTCAATGTAAAAGAAAATGCGATGAACATTGGTTTGGGAATATGCATTAAAACCGCAAATGCTGATGCCACATAGATTTTCTTGACAAATGTTGTAGCAAAACGAAAATTCGCAAGGTTAATATTTCACAGAAGTGTCACTAAATCCGGATGAACCAAATATATAGCACATCAGGAGAAACAGGGTAGTTAATGTCTTACACTGACTTTCTGTTTTCAAACTTTTTCTGCTCACGTAAGTTGTCTTAAGATTACCACTATTGATCAATTTCGCATTTGTAATTAAATTAATGCTTTGTAATGTTTATTAATTACTGATGTTGCATGGTATTTTAGCATTTGGAATGATGAAATGACCAGTTCTGTAAAGTGGTTGCTAAAAAGTTGTCGGGTAGAGAAGTGAATTGTACATGAGCATCGTGAACCAAACATCCTTGACAAGGGACCACAGAAGTACGCCCACCTTGAGTTGCTAACATTTGCAGTGGAGCTCAATGCAGCGAACTGTTGACATTGCAGTTGTGTCAGTGGCACACCGTTGCATTCATTGCTTGCAACTGCGACCTTCCAAACTCACTTCTTCGCATAAACTACTGTGGCAATGTTTGCATGCATGTATTGCATGTTACAATCGCTCCGCTTCCATTGCATTGTAATAGCTTCGATGAAGCATAAGAGAATGAGGAAGACTGGAAGACAGTCAAATGTGACTTCTGTGTCAACCCTTTGTCTCTCGCTATACTATCCAGTTGACAAATGTCACATACCGAGATGGAAGGGTAGGGGTAAGAGTTAGAGCGGATGAGGGAAGTGAAACAAGCCGTGGTCCATGTGATGCTTCCTTCCTCTTTGTCGCTATGGTTGAACTTACGGTTATTGCTGATGTTCGTGCTACTGAAGAAGTGCTACTGAAAGCCTTCTTTAGACACTGATGCACCCAATCTCAAGGTCTTTCGCCACTCCAAACCTATCTAAATGGTTGCTGATGAAAGCGCTGAGTTAAGAACCGCCAGGTACCAAACACATTTGGGAGGACACTCGCACAGACGCATACATAAATAGCTTTTGGATCACTGTATATATATGTATATGTATATATATATATATATATATATATACACTTTTCTTTCCATTCTCAAGCTGTGCTGAAATGTACAAAATTGCTATAATTATATTTTTTACACTGATGCTCAATAAAGCCCCAAAAAAAGAGCAGCATTGAAATCCGCCGCCGAATTTCATTCCACTAGCAGGGATGAGCAATTTTTAAATTAATATAAAAAATTGGCACAACTTCTCTGTAATATCAATTCGTAATACAACAGCAAATTAGTTCAAAGAAAAAAAAAAATGTTTTTTTCTTTTCTTTGCTTCTTCTTCTTCTTCATCTTTTTTTTTTTCAACTTTTCTAATGTAGAACACGTAATTAATTGATCTATAAAGAATGGCTGAATGGAAAGGAAATATCAAAATTAGCATATTTAAGCATGCCTTGTTTTACTCATTTCAACACCATATAAGCTTTTATCAAGCATAATTATACCAATGAATGAAGTAAATTAGGCCTTTTTAGTTATCAAGCTTATATTCCCTTCCAGCAGTTCGAATGGAATCATGCAAAACAATCGATATTAGAAGATTGGTTCTGCCCGTGTTAAGCATATATTCAAACAGAATTATTAAACAAAAATGAAAGTTCGTCATTTACAAACCAATGTAAAGCAGTGAATGAAACGATAGTTTGATATGATGGTTACCTTTGCAACAAAAGCTTCATGAAGAAAAGTATCAACTGAATTGAGCATCCGTCACTTTCATTTGTGAATCATGAGAGTAATGAATGTTAAAGCAATTATTACCAAAAAATTTTTTTTCTGGAATAAGTGATAATATCTGAGAGATCATGAGAGTAATGAATGTTCATAGAATGTGTTAGATCTGTACGGATGTATATGGTTATTACCTTGGAATCGGGTTGTTTGAGATCGCAGCCCAAAAAGTGTAGCAAGACTCATTTAAAAATGTTTAGGTGGAATTCAAGATACACCAAATAACATGCAAGAAATACAGCTGTTCAGATTGCTTCCGATGAAATTGCTTCCGATGAAAATGCGCAAAATTGCTATCATACTGTTTAAATTTGCAAATAATAATCCAGGATTTATGATTATAAAAAAAATTGCTCATCCAAAACGAAGCATTGGAAAATACTATAGGTTAGTGCAAGAACAACTGTTAGCCATTGTCAACCTAATAGCATTGGAATGAATTTGTTTGATGTTTTATTGTTCACCGACATCCTTAAATTCATTGCAATCTTCATATATGTTGTTGCTATTTCACCTTTACTTTCGTTTTCCTATGATTGGCATGCAGCAAATAGCATGCTCATTTTATTCACAGCTATGCTTTCATGTTGTGTTTAATATAAGGAGATAATTTAATATATTTTTTCATTTCAAAGCACAAAACATCGATCAATAAGGTCAAAATTGAAACTGCAACTTAACTTCTGGTATTTGCCTTTTCGCACTCATTAAAAGAACACGCTCAACACCACTAATTCATGTTACAGATGATAAAGTAAATCGTATCACTGTAATTTAGTCAAGCATATGGTATAACATGCTACGAATGGTCAACTGGCGTAACCAGCGATTGCATAAAACAAAAACTCCTTAGCACTGATGAACTTTTTCGCACGCTGGCGGCATTGATAAATGTTCTTTTTCCCCCAGTCTTTAACCTATCATCTATGTGGTGCAGGAAGCTCCACAAGAATCAACCACTACACGTGGTAATTACGGAAACCAAGATCGGCTGATCGGTACGTACCGAGGATGTGTCGTGCTACCCGTGGCAAGATCTGATTCACGTCAGCAAGTCTCGTTGCTCGGCTAATCGAATCGCCATTTGCCACTGTTCCAACGATTTTTGCAAATGGTATCAGTTTAATTCAAAGGATCCATTCACTCAATGTTTGCTATTCCATAACTTTCATCTTGTAGCCATCCATACACATAAAAAGAACCAATTGAACTAGAGCTCAACATGCAGACCTCGTCAACGTACAATCGGATATTTGAGATCATGCGAGATAAGTAATAGCCACCGAAGCAGGTGCTTTCCTTCTACCAGATAAAAACTAAGATCTATAACTAAGTCTCATCAATCAAATACAAATTTTTACGGAATATACTGTGCATTGTAGAACTGCAGAATACTGTGTCCTAAGCAATTCCAAACGATACATTAAGTCAAGCATGAAATACACTCGCTTGAAGAAATTAGTATGTCAAATTCCGAAATGAAAATGAAAAAATAAAAATTTTATCCAGAAATTTTTAAAAAACTAAGAAAACTGTCAAGAGGCAATGAGAAAACGGTACAATTAATGGCTCACATAATAAATTGCAAACAACAGTCCTAAATTAAAATTACTCAAAATGAACAGAATTATAAAGAGACATGAGAGTTAATGGGACGCTTTTCTAGGCAAAAAATAACATATGGGGTTAAAGAACAGTAGGGTACTAGGCATGACTTTTGGTAAATTTAGAGCAGTGAATTTTGTCATCCTTTAGCAAGTTTTTTAACTTTGAGCTTTCCCATTTTAAAAAATGCAAAGAAGTTCGATTCAAAAAGACAACGAAGATATACATAAAGAGTCAAGCAATTTCGAGAATTTCAAAGAGTATTAGCAATTAAATCTTGGGGAAATCACTGTCCTTAAGCGGTGATATCAAATTATTATGCTGGACAGCTGCAACGGAAGCGCGCTGAAATTCACTAGCACCTGGGCGCAGAAAAAATATTTCACCGTTTTCAGATAAAACAGCTGAAGCGATTCCCTCAACGTCAGAAGCCTGAAATGTACTGCAGTATACAAATTATCTCAGGAATATTTACAATGTGAAAATTAGCAAGAATTTCCCTTCATTTCTAAAAATTTTTCTTTAATCATGATTCAATTGTTTATATTCTCGGTCCACTGTGAATATGAAACACATATTTGGTGATCTGTAACGTGAGTCGCCGTTCTTTGGTTTAAGAAACAGGATTTTAACAAAAATTTTAAACAGTTTGAATTGTAAAACTGATTATTCGCCTTGCGAAGATAACAAGGCCAGTACAGGCAAATCTTAAAAAAAAAACCTTCGTAAAGTGAATTTTCAAATACTGTTTAACAGTAAGAGCAGAAAACAAAAACAATTCGCCTTGGTTCGTGATTATGACAATGAATTTCTCATACAATTTCCGATCTGAAAGAGATTTACGATAAAGGCACTTGAAAACTTTACAAGTTTGACGAATTAAAATAAGAACTGCAAAGCAGGGTCGAGGTTGAAATGAATAATAACTCTCTTGAAAGCAAACAGCTTCATATAAACATATTTGAATTTAATCGATTTGTCAACTTTTTTTGCACCCTGATCAACACTGTATCCGGCACAAACAAAATTACTCATGAGCGGAGGGGAGTAAAGACAAAAAATACCATTGTTTAAATTTGTATAATGAAGTCGATAAGCAAAGAAAGAATTTTAGGATCCCTATTACTGAATTAAACGAGTGTCCATGTAAATTTTAGATGAAAAAACAATAAACGCTGCGATTTTCAAATCAGTTTGAAAATTCTGAATGATCAATGATACTTTTAGATGATCGTAGGGTAAGGAGTTGCGCCTTTCTAATTCGTGAACCTTCCACGCCCGTAAATTTATATCGGAATTTGGTCGGTTTCATTGCCGGAAGTGCAAACGTTTTTATTTGCTCTTCAGTATAAATGATCAGTCTCTCTGAACCTGTCAAGCCCTGAAATGTTCTCAACTTGTTAAATAGATTTGAAAATACGGCGCATTTTGAAAACTTTTAATGTGCAAAAATTGTTTCACCGCACTTTTATAAGCTGAGACCCATCAATACTTGCACAACTAAAATCAATAATTGGAGCTCGATGTTGCAACTGCACTTCCTTCACGAGAACACAAACGTCTTCTGGTTTTAGTTCATCATCCGATATTGCATAAGCAAATACCACTCCTAAACAGAATGTGTATATATTTTCTAAGTCAGCATGAAAGTGATTACTCATTCTTCTGCTCATCACGAAAATTTGTAGTAAAACATGAAACAGTTTCTAAAAAAAAAAAAAACTATGAGCAAACATACCACCATATGTCCCAATCCAAAGACTGTCGGTGCGAGAACCACTTGAAAGAATGTTAGTATGGAAGAACCTAAGGACTCGGACAGAAGAAATAGGGGGATCACCAACTAAAATGTAATGTATTGATCGTTGACTATGTCTTTATCACCAAATAAACAGTTAATTTTTAAATAGTGAAAAACGTAGAAAGACATTCACCATTGAGAGGAGCCTCAGTTCGAGAAATAATTTGGCGTTCAACAGATCTCAGTCCCTCAAAATCATTATAAGCTGCTGCAGACGCAGCTTCAGTGGAGTGAGTTCCACACTAAAATTACGACATCTAAACAACCATTTCATATAAAATTATTAAAATTTGTTGCAGTAAACATAGATACAATAAATAGAAATCAAAATTTATTTGTAATCATAGCATTTGGAACTAAAATTTGTATAGCATTTAAAAAAATACTTGTGGAACTTTTTTCCTGCGACGAAAAGACTGACGGATCGACTTTTTCATGCTTTTAAACCTTGATAATGTACTTGGACCAGCTAATTCTGTAATATTCATATGAATATGAATTTCTGTATTTCCGCTCGGTGCATTATATGCATGCAGAAAGCTAACTCAATGCCAGCTTTGATGTAGGACTTGAAACTTCAATTCATGAAGAACCAAACCAAAAAACTGAATATGAAGTCAATAACCGAGTTTTGTAAAAGTGTCAATTGCAAAGTAAATTTGCAGATGTTCCTAGTTCTTTAAGTTTTACTGAAAAACCAAATGAATAAATTTCAGCTCAGAAAACCAAAAGTTACAGTTCTTATGATGCACAGAAAATTATTCAAATGAATTTGCCAGTAGGAAAAAAAACCTTTTAAAGTAATCAGACATCTGGATATTAGAGTGGTCTGACTTTTCAAATCACACAAGACAAAGCCGTACTCGCATCCAAATGCTAAAAGGTTGCGTGACCGAAGAGAAGCTACTGCCGTTACAGCAACTGCAGGACTCAATTGAATAAGATGGCTGAAAATATTGCGCAAATGAAGGTTAAAGTCGAGTTAATTGACGCCTTGCACTGAAAAATAATAAAGATGAAAATTGATCGCTTTCAAAGCTTGTCACATTATTTACCGGTCTAGCTGCTATTTCATCGAATATGTGAATTCTTTTATTTGACAACACAAAAAATAATTACGCCTCAAACTTTAAGTAGACTCAAACCAATTCTAACAACATGCCTTCCGTTCTGACCAGTTTTAAATGGCTGGTACCCAAGCGCATATGTCAGTGGAGCTTGCCTAGGAGGTAAAGCTTTCTGGTTGATATTCGCCGGTAACTTTGATTTTTCTACAATCTCATATTCTGTTCGCATTACGTTCAGTGCTGCCTAAATGGTGTTTGTAAATTTACATCTGCAACGAATGGATAAGTCTTTTAAATATGGATGAGTTCTATTTGAAAATTTTACCGATGATTCATCATCCAAATCATACACGATAACATGACCGGCTCGACCACCTATCACCAACTGTCCGCTGGTCACATCGAAATACACCTTCTGTACGGCTAGACGTGGATCATCACAAAATGGGTCGTATTTTCCAACCTTGAAATTAATTAAAATTGCACTTATTAAATAACCAATGCGAATGCTAGGTGACAAAAAAAACCTTGCGAAAAGGAGGCCAATCAGTAGTTTCACTGGAATCATCAGAAGCTCCGTTATTGGAAACTTGAGCTGAACTATCTGAAAATTCTCCACTGTATATCTTCGATCACTTTTGAATACAATTCTAGCAAAATAGCATTAAGAAATGGCTTTTGTAACAATAAATTATATTTTGTAGCACGTAAAACTTACCTAATTTCCAAAAACTACAGTTATTATCATAAATTTGCACTGGTAACCACTAGTCTCCCTGATAACGAATATAACAATTAACGAACTTTCAGATTCATATTCCGTTCTGTTAGTGTCCGCTTCTACCGAAAAGAAGCCTTCAAATTCTTTCGCCGTATTAATTTCTAACAAATAACGCATACTAATAGAACCAGATGACCAGAATTTCACAGTACCGTCTTCGTGTCTTCAAAGAATAGATTAACATTTTAACCACCTCTGTGAAATTTCGCTGGAAAATTTCAAAACCTGGATGGTAATATATTTATAAACCGAATGGATGAACGCAAATGTGAGAAATAAATCCCATTAATAAAAGAAATTCGTTACTAAATATTCACATGTGTACAAAGAACATTTTGGGTAATCATTGTCGAAAACTTGCCCTGTAATCAACAGCTGCCGCTTTTCTGCGTTCGTAGCAGCACAGGGAGAAGGTATCTGAGCATCCCCGCCACTATGAACAGGCCACTTACATTTGGATGACTTATTTTGGGCTTCGCTGGCTTTAATCAGTCCCTGTAATACACCTTTAAAGCACTAACTGAAGTTTTTATGGTGCTCATCACAAAACCTTTATGTGATAAACATTATTAAAGAAAAACAGGGAAAAGTTCACCTTCCACACATGCTCTTCAGTGTTGGAATAGTGTATAACACATGTGATCTGCGATGAATGAATAGGCTGTAAATATGGTAAATTAAGCAGCGGCCAGTTACTATCGGTCAAATCGACACACACGAGTTCCTGCTGACAAAGTACCATAATTGCCATGCAGTTTGTATAATCAGCGTCTAAAAGAGACAAGAGCATCATTATTATAGCTAAAACCTAAATTTACTGCAATTTCGATAATATTTTTATCTACAAGACTCAATGGGGCCACAAAAAAAATCATCAATGGGACCACAAAATATTTTCCTCTACCGGTAATAAAATATTGTAGATGATCATGATTGAAAACTGGTGAAGAAGTAAATTAAAATTATGGTCCGTCGTTAGGCATTTGAACGATTGAACCATTTAATTAAGAAGATGACAATCACTTATGCCTCAAAACATTAATATTATTGATGGAAATCCGCCTTATAACAAAAAGTTGTGAAAAAAAAAAACTCAAGATATTATTCACATGATGGTGAATTTGAAAGTCTGGAAGTTGAAACATAAAGCAAATAACATGCATTATACATTACATTTCTGGCTTTGTAATGACGGCACAACAATGAAGTCGACAATTGCGCTGCCAAAGTCGAAAACAACCAGTTTACCCTCGCTCATCGCTGTCAACGTGTATCGGTCACCATAAGAAGCACGCGGCATTCCGCCGGTGAATAACTTAATCGGTGAGGGGTAACTAAACAGCAATACCATCAATTCGATCGAATCAATTCAATTCGAAAAAAGCTATTTGCTAAATTATTCGTTTTTAAATCACAATGCGAAACAAGAAAACCGACAATTAGCATGACTCATGAAAGCAAAAAGAAACCAAAGATAAAGACTCCTGCTTCATCCGAATTCTTAAGCGCATTATACTGCTTCAGAAAAAAAATTAGATCTTCAATCTTCAAGTATCAAAATTTCACCTCTAATTTAAAACACATCAAAATTTATTTAACTTTAAACATTTTTAGGCTGACCATTTTCGCACCATTTCATTTACTATGGAGAAAATAAAATATCTAATTTCCTATGATTTCTGAGAGAAAGTTGTAAGACGCGGAATTCTAATATACTATTTTAAGTCACTGATGATCCCACTAGGATAACCAATGTGCCATTCTATCATGCATAGTATTACTGGTATAACCAAATCTATAATGGTCATCAGCAAAATATTGTTAACTTATTAAAAAATACCCCTAAATATTTTTCAATAGTGAAGAAAATGGCAATATATTTTTAAACAAAATAAGCCTCATACTACACCTGGATGCACAGATCCATCGTACTTTGTCAATAGAAGTGCACGGAAACGGACCAAATGGTATGACAGATGGTTCTACAGGTTCCATAGATTGAATCTTCCACGTGCGCAACGAGCCATCACTATGAGAACAAACGAAATGTTCGCCATCAACATGCCAAGTTAAACTCTGAAAAAGTGTAAGTCAGGAAACATCAAAAGTTTAAATTTTTAAATAAAACAATCATGTCGTGTGTAAAGTGATCTTCAGCACCTATTAAATTTACTCTGTATTAGCAATTTATCGATTGAATGGCATATTACTTAAACTAAGATAGTTTTTCGATGCATAAACTCTACCAAATCACCATTCAGGTGTACGTTTGAAGCTTAAAATAAATTCAAACAGTAATAAAAATATATAGCATACAGTAATCGATTGCTGAACAGTCCAATGATGCAGCACTTCGTTGTCTAGTAAATTGTAATGAACAATGATCTGATTGTTGAATGCAATCAGCACTTGACTAGCATCTGTCGGATTCACCACAATTTGATTAGCCGATCTCCCAATATCTTTTGAAGGATTAATGCTAAATATTCAATTATAAAAGGTATTAAAGGATATTACACTTCAAAAACCTTGCATTCGACTCTTAAGCTAGAGAAACGTCACTGCTCGATATCACAACTCTCGACCTTTTCACAATTGTCTCCTCAAAAAGTAATACTTCAGAGAATTCCAACGAAGCAGCGCACAATCCAAATATATTACCGGTGATGGTACCAATGAACAGACGAGCATTCTTGGGGTCTTGCACATTTTGCATTTCGCAGCATGTTATCCGTTTCAACCTAAAAGCACAACGATAAAAGCAGAAAGACCTCAGATATAAACTGTCGAAAACTTTTCGCTATACGTAAGATCTGCCATTAAAAGATCAGTGCCCTGGTCTTTTTGATACTGTCCACGACGAATTTATTCTCAATTTTTAATTCTAGTGAAAAGAGTGTATGTTCATGACGGTAACAGTAACTACCTGTCCTCAGTAGTAGCAGTGGTACGCTCAACTATGTCACCAGTAACCTGAAATTTATGAAAAGACTGATCCGAGCACAGCACGATAAGAGAACCCATCCCTGCAGCGAAGTACATATGAGCGATGGGGGTATTTCGAGGTATCGTTGAACTCCATTCCACATTTTCTGCTCCAAATCTATAATTATGCGATTTTGTTATGATAAAATTTGAATATCAAGAAGAGTGAAACTATCATTTTGATCTCTTTTGAGTATGAAATGAGAAAAATAACGTAATGGGTTACTACTTTCTGCATTCATCAGTATGCAGCGCTGTCCGACAAAACCAAATGTTCATATTTAAGAGTGGAAAACAAATGCTGATGTTCCTTTGAAGCTTGCTGACCCAGAGATGGATATGAATCCAGTAAACTTTAAAAGCAAAAAACAAAAGTACAGCTGCAGGGAACAAACGCAAATTTCCAATTACAGGCTAATAAATTCACTTTCCAAGACTTATGAGTGATTAGACATTAGAAGTTATACGAGTACGACAAGCTTGATCGTTACTTTCGAGAACTTTGCCCAGATGTAAGGAATACTTGATTTCAACAAAGTGCCGATGTTTGAAACTTTAATTAAGTGAAAAAAGATGAAGCAAGTGGAAAACAACGAATTAAGTAGTGAAATATAAGCCCTAAAAAAAGATAATGAAAATTTTGTAATGCGAGTGGTGATGAGCACTGTAAAACTTGACTCTATTGCTTAATTTCCCGTTAGTAAATCTTTGCTGTTTGCATGGCTTCAGCTGCTTCCATTTCATACAATAATCTAGCCGTTGAAAAATGTTTGAAAGTCGAAATAAAAAATTTTTCCCAAAACTGGGAACAGTAAATGCGTCGATATTCAAAATTTTAAAGACAAAACTTGAAAGCAAAAAAAACCTATTCTACGTTCTAATCTGAAGTAGATACTGCACTTCGTTTATCGTTACTTACGCTTTTGTTTCTGATAGGTGCTAGAAATTATCTGACGTGAGCACATATGCAATACCTGTCAAAAATTTCTCCGAATGAATTTATCATTCCTCCGCTTGATTTAGAATTAATCGGATTTTTTTTTCTTCATTAGGCTTTTCCAAATTCAAATTAGCCAGAAAATCAACGAAGATATGTTCAAACTTACATTCGAACTTGTCCATCACTGGTACCTACCGCCATAAGACCCAATATGTAATCGTAAGCCAAAGAAGACACCAACTGGGGGAATCCATGCCGCAAACTCTGTAAATTGATCCCGTTCCTCTTCAGCATATAATAAAAATCCATCATGATATATATGTACTATTCATCCTATCATACAGTAATTCCTTCAGATTTCACTTTACATAAAAATTTCCTGCAACTTACTGAATTAAACTGAATAAAAAGTTTTAAAAAGAGCAAAATTGACAAAAACCAGATTTATAAATAATTCTGCACCAGACAACTGACAGAAAAACTAAAGGCATCACTAACTGGTGTATATTCAAAAAAGTCGTGAATATCGGCGTTCTTGAAATCACCGGCAGGATGAATGTGATTTCGGAAAAAACGCAACATTGACTATCGCATTTGAACTGTAACAGCAACTTTGAAATTTTAAAGTAAATTCGAAATACCGTAGAATTAACTAGTCTTGACGCAGCATACTTCCTGAATTTGGAAAAATTGCATAAATTACTATTAAACCAAATAATTTGCTCTGCAATGTAAGCTTATAGAAATCGAATCTAAACAGTCAGAATGAATCAGGTCAGTGAGATAAATTAATTCGTTTGCAAAAACAAAAAGTCAGATTAAAATTATTGAAAAAAAATCTGTCATTACTGAATCAATCAGACGAATAACAGCTAATTTTCCGATGGCCAAGTTATAAAGACAACACTTGCGTTACCGGAAAATGTGCTGGAAGAAGCGTACTTACAAAAGCACCAATTATACTAATCTCCCTTCACTGAGTTCCTTATCTGCTACTATGATTGCTAAAACAAACTTTTACAATTCGTTATTCATAAGAAGACAATAAACGTTCCTGACAATATTACAATGTAGATCAAAGTTTTCACATAACTCATAAATACAATCTTTCAAAAGCTTCACTTCAGCATGCAAACAAGACGCATTCTCCCCTCCATTACATAACTAAAACACTTGTTTCTTTTCACAAAAAATAATAAACTCAATTTAACACTAAATGTTGGTGAACTGCATATAATATAAATGTAATAAAATAAATCTCTATAAGTTCATTCTCGATGTCCCTTTGAAATAAATTAACATACATCAAAAACGTGTACATCATTTGGAGCAATGAAAAATGCTTGCAAAACACAATGTTTGCAGTAAGATATGAAATCCTACATTAAAAGAAAAATGTTTCCATCTTTTCATACATAAATGCATAATAAAATAAAATAAAATATAATATATTATATAATACATATTTATATATACACGTATATTTTTAAATTTATATGTAAAAATAATATAATATAATACATATTTGATACAGATTATATATATTTTTTATATTTTTATTTTATATATACAACCATCGAATGAATATAAAGACACGAAAAAACCTCAAAGAAAACTCCTCATTCTTCCTGATAAGAGCAGACCAAAGTTGGAAAGGATTGCGAAATAAATGACTTCGTCCCACTGCAGATCTACTGCATCAACCAGTCATGCGGGCTGAGTATAAACACAGATACTGTCCCATACAGCACCAAAAGAGATCGATTATATCATTCGTCAAACCACTGAGCCAAACGTGCGACACAGCTGTAGGAAGTGCACCGCCTTAGTCGTCAACATGTATCAATCAGTGTTCTTTCTGCCTAACTGCAACCAGTGAGTTATGGATTGACACAACAAAATTTAGTGCTATAGAAAAAAAGAACTCCGTTTTTTTTGAATGTTAATAAGAGAAAGTATAGAAAATGAGTACAAATATCTTGTGGAAAAATACTTTTTATGGAATGTTATAAAAATATCACCTAATTAATATACTATCCAGCACAACATGAAATTTATATTAAACATATTAAACAGAGTCACATCCGTAGTCAGTTTATAGTAGTATCACCATAAGTGAAAAAGTCGTACATGCGACAATTAATTTCCATTACAAATTCAAAAGAAACTAGCAAATTTCAACAATTTTAACGTTGTAAATATCATTTTTTACTGAATATTGCCAGTTACAGAAAATAAAAAATTAGAAAACAGACCTAGCGAAACTCAAAGATGGTATTAAGTAGAGGGAGGGGGAATGACTATCAGAAATACAGTAATTTAATACGACTGGTACCAGTACTTCAAAAAATAGCATCCAGTTGAGTATAAAAACGGAAACGGTTGGAGAATCAAAAAGGCAAATCAGTACATCCACTACTCTAATGCTGTCAAAATTAGCAAGGAGGCACAACACCGAAGCCTTGAAAACAATAATTCTACCTCATCAAAAACCATAACGGTGAAACGTTACTGTGAAAGACAAAAAGTACTTTGCGAAAAACTGTCGTAAGACATCAAGTCGATCAGACCAAACATAAGCAAAAAGAAATTTCTTGGATGCTTTTGTATGGTTCAATTGCCAGCAGTGACAGTATCACAATAACAGTGTGCGAACCAAACAACGATGTATGAGAACCACAAGAATACGTAACTGCCATCAAGCGCTTTTCTTCGGAAATAGAAATCATTGCGTTTCATGCTTTATTTATTTACTGGCACAAAAAAAAAATACAACAAAAACAAGCACCAACAACTGCAAAGGAGCTTACTGACTCTGCAAGAAATACGTGAGAATAAACGGCCATTCACGCAAATAATTGTGTGGGCGTCATCGGCCAACTGCTAATTACCGAACAAGTCCAAGATGAATAAGTTAAGCGATCTAATACTAAATCGTTGAATCTCGCACCCGCAGAAGTTTGTGGGGCGATTTCCTGTTTGTAAAAGCTGAAAATTTCTTTACACGAATTGAAATCGAATGGAAACATAGCATACCTCACGCGCCATAACAAGGAGGATTATACGAACGTTTAATTGATGTGTTCAAATCAACTTTTCGGATTTATATTGGAAAGAGCTTGCTAACAGACGACGAACTGAATACGCTTTTTTATTGAAATTGAAATAAATTCTCATTTTCTGACAGTGATCAACGATGAAACCATGATGCCATTACGACCGGTTGACCGCATAACAGCAGCTCCTTTACCTATTCAAAAAGAAGAACCAGAATACCTCTATAACGAAGAAATTGGTCTTAAGTATTGGAAACGAAGTGAAAACGCTGCTATGAAATTTTGGAATATATGGAGCTCCCAATATCTACAAATTTTAAGATCTAGAGCTAAAGGAAATCATAAAGGACCACGTTCTAGTAATCATCGCACTCCAGTAGTGGGAGATTGTTTTAGTGTGTTCTGATACATTACCTAGAGGAT
>JABVXS010001051.1:0-19228 GCA_013365335.1 Madathamugadia hiepei | reverse complement strand
CTGTAGTGATTGTGTCCATCCATCTCATTGCTAAAGTTCGTAATAGAACTGATGGCCGATAATGAAATAATGAAACAACATCATCTTTCGGTCCAAAGTTCATTTGACTTATTCTCTGATCTTCGATCAGCAACTGTGTGGTACCTTTGCTAGGTATATTGGATTAGGCATATTGGATGGTAGAATTTTCCAGGCCTAGATACACCATTTCTATTTTCAACATTATCTATCAAAATTTATTAAAAAATTAAAATGACCGAAGTTTGATGGGATAGAGAAAGAATCCAACTTTCTCTGGCTTTTCAAAGTTCAAGGATCTATATGTCACGATATTACATTAAAAAATGATTAAAAGCCTAAACTGGTTTCTTAGGATTCACTTTTCATTCATTAGAAAAACTTACATAACTATTTCACAATGATAATTACTGTTTCTGTTATTAAAGGTTTGGATCGTTTTTTTTTCCTTTCTGGAAAATTTATTTTCTAGAAAAACAACACTTTCCTTCTGCCAGAATAACCGGAGAAATTACAGCCGAACATTTGTGAACATTCCTTTCATTCCGACAATTTCAAAAACAAAGGTCACATTTAACAAAGTTACAGATAAATATTTCCTTTGTTTTTAAAAAAAACAAAACAAAAAAACTCGAAAACTTATTTCAAACTTTTTTTAGTTATTAATTTTTGAAATTAAATGAAATAATTTGAAATAATTTTGGAAAAAAAAGTTTCATAAAAATTTCAATGAAATAATTTACAAGAATCTCAAAATTCATATCAGTGAACCATTACCGACTACCGATAACAGATATCATTACATAACAATCAATCACTACCACTCACTGATAGTAAAAATTGTTGGAATAAAATATCATTACATATCAACCACCGACTACTATCACCTACTGGTATTGCATTTTTTTTTGATTTGGAAAAAAAACGAACTAGAAATAATTTGAAAAAATTCCTTTCATTCGGACACTTCCACAAATAAAGGTCACATTTAACAAAGTTACTCCTAAATATTTGCTTTGTTTTTTTGTTTAAAAAAAAGCTCAACATCTGTCGCCAATGTATAAATATTGACAATATGAAGTGACACAATGACAAAAATGGAGAATAACAAAAACTAAACTTTTGAAAATTTCAGTAATTCAGGATGAAATTAAACAAAAGAAAAAAACAACAATGAAAAGTAATCAATTATAAAGCCAAATGACAGTCAAAAACCATTAGAATTACATTTATTAGTATGATCAACAAGATCACTGATGAATTATTCTTCGAATGAAATTTTTTTGCCTACAAGGAAAAACTAAAATGATTGCAATGAAGGGAAGTGTTGGTAAAACATTCATTTCCTAGACCAATGAACTGAAAAAGGTATAAGTACACAACTGGTACGTTTGGTAGAAAAAAAAGGAAGGACAGTATCAGCTGTCAAATTAAATTTTGAAATAATCAAAATTTACTAAAAATTCGTTTGGCAAGAAAAAAAAAAAGAGCTCAGCATCTGCTTCGAATATAAACATATAACAAAATGACAAAAATGGAAAATTACAAAAACTAAACTTTTGGAAAATTTAATTTTCAGGATGAAATTAAAAAAAAAAACCAATATGAAGTAATTAATTGGTCGGAAAATTGCTCAATATACTAAAGAATTTCTTTCATTACAAATTTATCATAATTCTATCATTAATTGAAATTATACGTTTTCACTCCAAATAATTAAAAATTAACCCACGTGTAAAACATCAAAACGTCGTATTTGGCTCATAATACATGACATATTTCGCTATTCAATTTCAATAAAAAAATTTTTAATTAGAAATTAGTACTAATCTCTATCTTTCATTTCTATCAGTTATACCATGAATGATTAGAAATCACTCAACGTATAAACTTTATCGCACGTCTAAAGCACGTCAAATCATCACATTTAACTGAAATATTTTAGTGTTTAATTTCGATAGAAGATGAAATATGTTAGCATTTAATTTCACTCAATTAACAAAATGATCATTTTTTAAAATTCACAAGATGTCTGTTTTTTTTTTTGCTCTTTCTCATTGCATAAATTAATTTCAAAAGATTTACGAATGAAAATTTGTGAATGAAACTAAATCTCCTAGTTTACACTACATAATGCAACCATAGAATTCTATGCAAATTTTCTGGAAAAATTATAGCAAAATTGAGCAATAATTTTATCGATTTAAAAATCGTTTTTTTTTTTGTTTCAGACAAAAATACTCTTATATTTATAAAAATTATTCAATGCAATTAAAATATATCACAGAAAGAATACGGGAAAGGATTAGAAAAAAACGAAAAAAAAAAGCAAATGCTCCAATTAATTTATCAACAATTTTTTTTTCTTTCTTTGAATTTCAAAAATTCCGAAAAAATTTTAAATTTCAAATTATTTTTAATTTATAAGTACACTTGAAAAAAAAAATGCAAAATATTAGCAATCACATGGTACTTCTTGATAGAATATCACATATCAAAAACTGAGCAAAATAAAATTGACAAAACCGGCTTAAGCAAAAGTATAGTTATTAGTTATGGAGTAAAAATACGATATAACCAATCTTTTTTTAGCTTTTCAAATTTCTAAAATGAAAAAAAATAACAAATTTAAAAAAGAAAAAATGAAATCCAGCTCAACAATCTTTCACCTGCTTCATTCACTAACAATAACAGAGAGAGATAGATACATACACTTATACATATACGCAAGTAAATACGAGATATGAAGAAGCAGAGATAAAGAGACGAGGAAAAAAGATTCTTCTTCTTCTCTCAACTAGTACAATAGATTGAAGGAAAAAAATTTATTTCTTCGTCCTTCTCTCTCATCATCAAACTTTCTGATCATTTTTATAATGTGTAAAAAAAAGGAGAAAAAATTGAGCACACATTTCACACAATTCGTTGAAAAAAATAATCTTTTTTCTTGAACAAAAAAAAAAAAGGGATCAAAATATTATCGCATAAATTCCTCGATCTCATTTAAATGTTTAGCTTCCAAATTAAAATAGAAAAAAAAAATTGTCACAAATTATCAGATCATGTAATTGATACGGTTGATAAAACTCCTCCCATGCATTCCTTTCCTTTTTGTCTGCCTCTCTACCTGCCCGTCATCTCGTTTTTATTTTTCCTGCTTAATTCTTTTAAGCATTTGAAAAGAAAATTGAAAAAAAAAAACAGACTCGTGCAGATTAATGAAATAAGTCATGTTCTTTTTTTCTATTTGTTCGTCTGCCCATCCGTCATTTTTTTTTTCTATCATTTAGAAAAAAATACAAAAAAAAAAAATCTGAACTTTTTGACCTTTGCAAATAAATAAAGTCATGAAATTTTGAAGATATCCATCAGATAATATATCAACCATTTTTATAAAAACAAACAAACAAATAATACCTGATGTTGATGATAATGATGATGATGATAATTGATAATGATAATTCTAGCGATTAATTAAGATATCGATATACGTTGATATTTTCTCCTCCTTTTTTCCACGTATACCTTTTTATTTAAATGTATAAATTACACCATTCTTGTATGACTTTTATTTTAACCTAATTTTCTAGGGAATGAATAGGTGTGATTAATGGAAGTAGTAATTAATGTGTTGAAAAAAGAATAAAAGTTAAACAAAAACAGGTTGAAATTATAGAAGTGATTTGTGATTAATTAGTTTATTATGCTTCTGATACAATTCCGGCATGCTGGGCAGTTTAACATTCCCAGATGAATTTAGTTGAATAATTTCTAAAAATTGACAAAATATATGAAAGAAATGGAGATCAATAAGATAGCGAAGACATTTCATTAAATTCAACCGAACATTCAATTCTGCAGAAACGGAAAATGAATACGTCAGATACGCCAATTACGATGAATACGTCACATAAGTCAATTACTAAATAATTACCTATCACCCAAATTTAAAACACCGCAGTCGATGAACACCTGAAGTAAAGAGTGGAAAGAATTATGGTAATACTATACCTAATCAATGAAAAAATTCACTGCAAAATGCTCTCCATTTTCAATTCGTCATTTAACTTCAATGAAAAATTCTTGACGCCATCACGATGACAACTTCACCGGGACGCTCAGATATGCAGTAGTGAAATTTATCGTAGAGTAAGACCAAAAACACTGACATATACGGTAATATAAGAATCTCTGGTGAAAAATTTAACAAACAGTAAGAGTGGTACTGCTGCCGGATTATTATTATTTTTTATTTCTTTCATGAATTCTGTTAACAAATTATAGGTAAGTATAAAAAATAATTCAGATGTTGAGCTGAAATGATAATAAAGGTAACACCGGTGATTATTTTAGACAGCCGTACACGGTGATGAAACGACAAAATGTCTAGCGATCAATGCGATCAGCACCGTTCTTATTCGTTGAATTTCGTTAGCAATTCCAACTAGAAAATTTAAAAGAAAAAAAACTAATATAAAATATGATCGACACTTATGCATACTTTCCTTCCAAACTAATAAAAAGTTTCAGCAAATTGTTAATTAAAAAATAATTACTAATTTAGAAATTATTTGCATAGAAAATACCTGAACCATAATTATCACTAATTTTGTATACATATTTATCATTCCTATCTCAAACCATTATTACCACAGTAATCAAAAAATAGTTCACTTTTTTCTTTTTTTTTAAATTAAAAGAATTGGTAAAATTTTGTGATGGAAAAAAAATTAAATGAAAAAATTAATCATATTTCACGCATTTTCTTTTTTTTTGACTTCACAAATTAATTTCATACATGTTTCAATTGATGATAAAATATCGTTGCTTGCTTATAACTGTATTTTTGAAGAAGTATAACTTATATAGTTGAAATAATTTTTTGTTTCCCCACTCTTCAAAATGATAATAATTTGAAAAATAAATGAATAAAAAAATTGTGCCAAATTAAAAATAAACCAATGAAATAAATAATTTCACCTAATGTTCCTTTTTATTCAGCCCATTTTTGAAATAAAAATTTTCATATCATTCAAAATGAGATGCAACACATCATTATTATTATTATTATCATTGTTATTACTAAATTATCTGCATGAAATATAAATAATGAAAAAAATTAATTCCTAAAATTCTCCCATTTCATTATTATTCATTATTCTGTGAAAAAAAGGAAAAGAAATACTTGTTAGTATCATGAACATTATTACATTTTTCCACAAAAATTTCGCAACGATCAAATTTTTGTTGTACATCTTGCTCTGCTCTAGTCATTATATCTTCTTGACAAACAAAAATTTTGAACTAAACAAAAACTACGTTTCGAGACACAGAGAGACGTTTAAAAGAAGACAAATACATATGTATATATTTTAAAGCAAACATTAAACTGGAATATACTCATCAATAAACTAGTTGTGCTATTCCATTTCCTCACTCTACCACTCATACTTTTCCTACTAAAATACAAATTGAAATTAGCAATGACATTGTTCATTACCACAGGAATGCTGATAATGATATCATGCTGATAAGAATGATTATCACTGATAATGACAACACTTACTGCCCGTTTAATCATAACTGACAGCAATGGTAATCATTGACATTGACAACAACTATTACTCACTTATGTTTCATAAGAATGGTAATCACTGATTATGACTGTTACTAATCGTTTAATAATACATTACAGCAATGCTAATCACTGATAACAACAACAATAATGGCTTACTAATAAAAACAGCTGTTACTTATTCGACAGGAATTACAGCAATTGCTAATCAGTTATATCTGATGATAATGATAATCACCAATGACAACAAATACCATTCACTTAATCATAACTGATAAAGGATGATAATCACTGATGATGGCTACTACTACTACTTAATTATGTCTGATAAGAATGATAATCAATGTATAATACATATATTTGATATATATGACCATGTGACTTATGATAACTGACAAGCTAATAATATGAATTTTTTCATATAAATTTCTAAAAAATGATTTTTCATCTAAACTGTAGGAACTAAAAAATTAAAAAATAAATCTTCTAGTTTTCATGTAACCAATTAAATTAAAACAAACTTTGACATTAACCAGTGCCACCAAACCACGATATTCTTGGCGTAGAGAGCAAAAGGAAATAAGTAGTTGGATTAAAGGAAAGTTTGCTCGCACGATTTACCGTAAATACACCTTCAAAATTTTCTTTTCTTTTTGAGAATGAAAGAAAAAATTTCATTAATTTTTACGGTAAGGGTTCATCATGATGTTTGAAGAACTTCCGAAACGCAACACATTTTTGAATTAAAAAGTAGTGAGATAACATAATGGTTTAGAAGTTATGGCTATTGATTCACTGATTCCAAGAAAAACATTACAAAAGGCTACCCTCTAATGACTCACTATTATTTGGTATTTACCAGATTTTTTGAGTAATTTTCATACAAGCTACTACGATCAATATCATCAACTAAATCATTACTGCATTTAAAATCTTCTATTTCAATCATTTCAAACATTTTTATGTAAAAATTTAACAATAATTATTCCACCAATCTCTTGACTTTCTATAAAATTGCAACTTGATAAATTTCATTTTAACAAAAAAGAAAAACACTTCATTTCAATTACATTAACTTCTTCCGAACAAAAAAAATTTTGACGATTCGCAAGATCCAAGCTAGGTGCTTTTCTGAACTTCACGTTTTATGCTGATCCTAATTACATGTATAATTAATTAAATACAAATATGTCCATGTTAATTACACTTCTAATCAAATTATTTGAAAATATACTGATGTTAAGCACAATTCTAATTAATTAACCAAAAAAACAATTCAGTTTGTCTCACTAAAATTATCAATCAATTTCTGTTAAATCCTCTCAAAAAAAAAAAAAACACTGGAAAAAAAATCTCACAGGAAAAAATCATTTTCAAAAGAAAAAAATAATTGAAAAATTAAAAGGAAGAAGGGTAGTGATATGGTGTGATGAATGAATGAATGATAGGATGAGAAATTTGTTAAAAACATAAAAGATGCCGCCTTACCTGGAGAAAAATTTTATTGAATTGAAATTTTTTTTCGTATTCTTTCTTTCTTATGAAACTAAAATATTCTTTCAAAATTAATGTAAGAAATTTTTCAACGCTTTTCCCTCTTTTTTCTCCATCATCGTTATGGCCCGAATAATTTTCAAAATTTTTAATAAATAACTTTATTTTACATGTTTCGTTCAACAACAGTAAGTTTTTCTTTTTACATTCAATTCGAGGAATTAAAATAAATGTTTTGAATAAATTTGTCAAACAACATGAACTTGTGATAAATATCAATTTCTAATATTGTTTATCAAAGAAATTCGATTTCTTAAGTCTACCAAGAAATGGAAGAAATGAATAAACAAAAAATAAATAAAAATAAAAATTCAGAGAAAATTTGGTATTTGGTTTTCGAGGATCATTCAGCAAAACTTCTGTTCCTTTTAATCTGACTAAACAGATTTTTTCGTATTCTTTCTTTCTTATAATAAACAAAAAATAAATAAAAATAAAAATTCAAAAAAAAAATATAAAAGTGGATTTTAGTTTTCTTAAATATTAAATTTCAAATTTGTTGAAATGCTATGAAGAAGAGATACTACGGCATTTTTGTCTCCAGTAAAAATCAAACGGTCGATTGGTGGATCAGTCCATCATTCAATCGATGGCAAAATTTGCAAAAAAAAAAAAAAATTAAAAAAAGTGGCTTAATCAAAGGATTACAACATCGACTATACAACCTCTTTCATGCATAGCATTTCAACAAATTTGAACTGATTTCGTTAAATATCACCCCTATCCTCTCCCTACCATTTCTTTCGTTGAAATAATACTAATTTATAAATTCTTCAATTCGATTAGATTACATCTGGATCGTAAAAGAAATACAAAATGGCGAAGAATTCAGGAATAAAATAACGATTACAGTAAGTTATGCAAATATTACAATACAGTAACCAACCAGACTACAGGATAACATAAGTATTGTACCAATGAAGAATGCAAATACAATGGGACTGAGGAACAAGTATTATTTTGCGATTCATTAAAAGATAAAATAAGTAGAAATTGATCCAATAATAGGAAAAATAGGATGAAAAATGTGGAAGACTTAAAACAGAGTAGGAAGATACAGTGGGAACAGTGAGGATACTGTAAAAACATTGAGGATACTGTAAAATGAATACAAACAAGACTTCACTTTAACACAATTTCTTAATGATTCATATTTTTCCTAAGCACATTTGTTCTTTTTATTTTTGGAATTTCGGCATGTAAACATTGATGATAAGCAGAAGAAGTCGATTCGAGGAGGGGAAAAGAAAAACTCAGTTTTTTCAAAATTTTCAAAACAACTGAATTATTGATTGATTGGAGAAGAATTTCGAATTACCAGAAGGATAGGAATCAATCGATCAATCATAGAATAGGCCAATGGGTTAAACATAAATGGCCTTTTCTATTTCATAATTGAAGTTTTTCAGTTAGTAAAACTGCCTATTTTATCAGGGAATCTCGGGGGTGAAAAGAAAAAAATATCAGCAATAAATATAAATAAACATAATCCCACTGGATTCATCACTACTTTTGATTAGAAACATTCCGGGTGAAATTGAGAAAAACTACCGATACAGAAGTTGGTATATGGTGAAGCATTAAGAGCTGAATAATTTAAATGCTAACCGTAATTACCGGGAAAAGCGAAGAATTGCGGGATATCGAGACGAATGCTCGGGCACGAAACCGGGCCAACTCTCCGGGATTTGGTAATCACGGATGGGTTAATGGTAAAACGATACATTGGTTCAGGGTCAGTTTGCAACTCTCGAGAATTTTTCGCTTATTTCGCAATGAATGATTCTGAACATGGATTGATGCTGATGTCGATGTGTTAGAATTATAGTTCCTAGCTCATATATAACTAATCTTGACCTTTCCTAATGCCGAAATTCAGGTTAGATATTATAGATTTTGCATTAGAATATGATTTACTAAGATTTCGATGAATTAGTGAATTTTCCAGAAAAAAGAAACAATCGTTGCTAACAGTTTCATTTAATTTCAGAAATTATGGCGGCATTGAATAATTAATGGGTGCACTGAATAGCAGTGTTAGGAAAGAATTCAGATCCGATTGGATTGCTCCAACTGCAACACGTAAGGTTGACAGCGTTCAACGTCGGCGCTTAACATCCCTTATTCATAGCAAATATTTCACCGAGAAATTTGCAAATTCGTGTTTACAGCGAAAGGTTAATTCATTTTTCTTAGCGAAATATTCGTTTAATTAGATTTTTGTTAAAATCTATTGAAGTGATAAGTATTTTTGGACAGTTTTTGGGAATTGAAAAGTTAAGGATTTTGTTTATTCTGTTGTTGCATTGGAAAAATTTTGTTCAGAAATTTGTTCTCCAATATTTTATTTAGCATACGGAACGTATTGAGTACACGGATGGCTAGTTATGAAATACAGAATTTAATGAAGAAAGTTTTTGGTGATTTTAATTGAGCTTTTTGAGCTTTTTTAAACTTCATCCATGTTTATATTATATGACACAGCTTCATAAGATTAGTTTTTTTTCTTCATGTACAAATTATTATTTTTATTTTAGTATCGGCAAATATTACGAGAAGATCAGCATGCTTTTTGTGATCTTATTAGTCATTGGACCAATACAGAACTTTTCGCTCTGTTGACAGAAATGGAAAGTGCATGTGGTGTACGAGAGCTGATTTCAATGGCTGAAAAAGCACGACCTAGCACATCTTCTCTGTCAACAGATTTACTCAATGCATTAAAAAATGAAGTAGTTTCTGACTGCTTTGTTACGCATAAGGTAATAATAGTTTTGGTTTTTTAATAGAAATTCCGAAAAACGATATTTGTCAATCCGGAAAAAAGCTTTTCATTCTTCGATATTACTGTCTGACTTCGGACATTTTTATTATTCCTACCGGTGTTGTTCCATTTAGGAACTAAAATGAGTTAACATTCTGTTCAAGGAATTATAGAACAATAAGTAATAAATTATTTTTGTTTTTTATTTATTTTCTGTTGGCTTGGTCGACCTGCAAAGTAAGAATCATATGTCATATTGAAAAGGACAAATCTACTGCACAGTTTTATTGGAGCGTTTGGAAAGAGAGATTGTTAATTTTCTATATTAACTTCGCTTGTTCTTGTGACCTAGAAAATTTTTAAATATATTTCATTAATAAAAATTAACTTTTATTGCTTTCAGGGATTCCGTTATGCTGCTCATTCGTTTATACTTCGAGCACGTTGCCGCTATTTCTTTGATTATTGGAATTCAATGGTTACACAACGACTGGATGATGGAAAGTGGGAAATTGTATTTATGGATAATAGCATATCATCAAAAACATTTCAAGCGATGTTGTATTATATTTATTCTGGTGAATACGATAAATTATTACGTGATTCTGATTTACAATCATTTATTGCTACTTTACAAAGGTTTTCTTTTATAAATTGGACCTTAGGTTTTAGTTTTAATAGTTTTTTTAATGTCATTAGAGTATGTTAACAGAGCAAAATTTTCTTTCTGATATACTTTCCAGTAAGACTGATATTGAAGCTCAGCAAAATTTTAGCACATTGAGGAACTAACATGACTAATAATGCATGTTTGGATAGTAAACGAAACATAGCAAACAATCTATGAATGAATAGTAAACGAAGCTTTGAATATTATTTATCATACTTGCATTATAAAGTTAGTTGATTTTAAGGCATGGTTGTGGTTCATCGCTTTCCAGTGAACTTATGACAGCAAATTCCCAGAACGGCGATTGTACTTTGATTTTCAGAACAGAAAGCAGTAATATTTTGATGAAATTCTTTTTTTTAAAGGTTATGCGGCATAATTCACGGAATTTTCAGGAGAACGGATTCGTGGTGAAGTTCGGGATTGTCGGGTGAAATGTTCCGGAGCAGTTCTAGCTGCAAGATCTAGTTATTTGCGATTTGTGATAGAGAAGAGTATTTTGTGCGGTGAAAAACTGGAAATTGTCATCAACGAACATCTTTTTCCACGTGCATATGCCCGTATTGTTTTGGATGCGATATACACAGATCGGTTGGATTTAAACAAGGTCTTAATATTTACTATTTAACGCAGTTGTTTCAGCTGCTTCGTAGATTTTCAAGTTTTCTTATAGCAGTATTTCTCTCTAGGCCCGTCTTATGTTTCTTATCCTATTATATAATTATTCTGAAATTAATAAATTAAAGATACAAGAAGGATGTCAAGTATCACTGAGCAGCTTGACTGAGGTACAAGCAATCGCATCTGGACAACGACATCTTGCTCCACTTCGTCATGCCATTGATATATTTCACATAGTACAGTTTCTTAATCTTCCGAACTTAATTCATGGTTTGTATATTACTTGGGTTATGGCATTAATTTCTTTGTTTTAATTGCAGTTTCAATTTTTCTTATGGATTATTGAAATACGAAATGCTGCAGTTCATTTAACTCCCAATACTTTCCATATTTTATAATAGGATGTATTAAATTATATTCTTTTAACCCATCATTGGATCTTATGAAGATCGGTTAATCAACTTTTTTAGGATGCGAGGATATTATCGTAGCACAGATTTCTGTTGAAACGGTGGGAAGTTTGTGGAATTGGGCATGCGAACCCGGTGGTTCTGCTTATGTTCGACGTCATTGCGTCTCTTTCCTCTGTTCTGATTTCTCTCGAATCTGTACTTCACATTTGCTTTTCGAGCTAGGAGAAGATTTGCTGAAGAATTGTTTGCTTTCAGACTACGTTCAGGTTTCTGGTTGTCTTTTTATTTCGTCATTCTTGTTTATCAATTGAAATATAGCATTTCTTTTAACATTCCTAACTATCTGATGATCTAGTATTGTTGATGACTCGGATTGATAATGCAAAATCAAAGAGATGATATATATATATATATTAGTTGAAATTGAAGCAAGATGTACAAGTCAGATGAAACAGTGAAGCTTTCCGCATGACTGAAGATTGATATGATTATAGTATTGCTTCCTTATCAACGATTTTAATTATCAATTAAGAAAACAAATGTTTTACAGTGTGCTGAAGTGAATATTTTGGAAGCCATAATACGATGGGGTGAGCATGAATTGATGCGACGAATGGAGGCACGGGAGCCAAATTTGATCGCAAGTACCACTCACAGTATCAGGAGGAAAGGGATTCGTCGTTCTGAGTTGAATGATGAAGAGCTGAAGAGTATCCTAGCAAATTTGCTGCCTCTTGTTCGAATCGATTACATTCTCCCTCCCTTCCATCAGGTAACAGTTGGTCGTTGCTGGAAGAAACATTTGATAGTTTTCAATTTGTCTTTTTGTGTATGATTTACCCAGTTTTTTTATTGTTTGTTATTGAATTAATTCAGTTTCTTTACAACTCTTATAGAGTTTGAATGCTGCTTATAAACGTGGTTTGTTGGACAGATCACTACATATGGATTTATTAGGCCAGCGTTATCCGGATAGTAGATCGCCGGATGTGAATCCTGATGCTCACTGGTTTGATCATAGTGTACCACGTCGACATACTGCCGGACCACGGCTTCTACTACCATACATTATGGTTCCTTTGCAATTTTTTCATCTCTTTGGTAAAACTCAGCATAGATTTTGTTTTTTAGCTTTCGCAATCGCCTCGCTGATTTCAATTGAAATATTTCCTTTTATTCACTTTTATACTTTTTTTTTTTGCAGGAGGTTCGCAAGCAGTTGAGACGTTTGTGTAGAAATGGGGAAAATGTACCGTGTACTCCACAGCAAGAAGTTTCGACTGATGAACTGCAGTTTTTTGTCAATAATTTATCACCAGAAATCATTTCTGAAGATTTAAGGCTAAAGGTTTTTGCAAATTTCACTGACCTATTTCTAAAAGTAAAAAAAATATTCATCTTGTTTTGCAGTTGGAAATAAAAAGGTTTAGAAATGATTGCTTCAGTTACTAAAATTTTTTTATTTACATGGTTTTTTCAATTTATGATTGTTGAGTGATGACAAACATTAACTTCATTTCTCTCTGCTAGGTGACTTCTGCGATTTTTCATTGTATTATGTAAACAGTATCGAATGAAACTAGAATTTTGTTATTCATAATGAAAATATATGTGAAATAATGTGTGAGTTAGAGATTATTTGGTTGAAGATAGCTAGAAACAGAAGAGATATAGCACTTTATTGCGCAAATCATGCAGTGCTCAGGATTTCAGATCGAAAATCGCGTGAAAGAATTGGCTAAAGATGATTTGTTGAAAAAAATTTCTCGCTGTGGTTGTTCTCATCATCTTGACTTAGCCATCGAGCAGGTTAATTAGGCGTTTGAGTAGTAAATATCCACAATTCTCTATTGTTTTCCTAATGTGCATTTTTATTTATCGGTTTCAGATTCGTCTTCGTGTGTTTCGGGAACTAAATATTAATAATGATAGCGTCGAAGTGTTGTGTATTTGTTCGACATCAAAACGAAATCAACTTCCACATCATTACTGCAGCCAGCCAACAATAACTGTTAGATGTGATGATGTTAACGCGGACAGTTTCTTTTTTTCAGCATTTTCTGATAGAGGTATTTTGTTCATTTATTTTGATGAATGTTTTTTTTGAAAGGGTAAAGATGTTTAGAAGCCAAAAAAGCATCAAGATGGTTGAGCCGTTAAGTAATTTTGGTTAATCGTGGAGGCATTAACGCCATGAAGCAACTCATGTCATTCTGGTTGTAATACAATGGATTTGTAATTCAGGCGGAAATGAATATTTGCCATTTTTAAATTGAATTAGGGATTATTTCGTAGTTAAAACTGTGCAGTGGATCGGTTTCAAAAAGAAGGAAAAAAATGTATTCTTCGTACTCTTACGCTATTATTTTATTCTATACACATATTGTTCAGCTCGCTTTCTGTCGATTTTTTTGGAACACAATTTCATTTCCAGTTTTTTATGGGATTTTCGATTCTTGTGAAATTTTGATATGATATTTTTTCTTATTCCTTCCAGATAATTGCGAGAAAGGCTATTTACCAGATGTATTACGCAATGAAGCTACGTTATGATGTTTACATATTATGTACGGTGTAAGCGGTATTCGTCAGAACCATTTAAATTACTGAATTTTATTGCTTTGCGCCAAGCATTATTATGTTTTTTTCCTCTTTTTCGCTTAGTAAAAACGATACCTGTATAGTAGCATCAATTACTGTACTATATTATAGTTTTCAAGTTTTGTATAAATTTTTTGTTAGGCAAAACCAGTTGATTATTTCTGTGATTTGTATATACAAATCAATTTTGTTTTTCTATTATGGTTATAAATTATTTGTGAATATGATCAATATTATATAAATATTTGTAAGTTTCAATTTTAGATTCGAAATCTTTATCGCTTTTGATTTAAAAATTTCACATTCCATAATAAAAGGTGAACTGTTTGTTAAAATGGTTTTTCTGTCCGTTGTACGATCCCACCAATTTAACTTTCACATACGCGTATCAAATGACATGTAATATCAAAAATTTCAACAGCTTAGAACTATTTGTATCATTGTAGTTAGTAAAAATTATTCTTCAGAAACGATAAACACCAAATTATTTGGGATATTGGCAATTTTTAGCAGCAATACGATGACCAATCAATTTTCCAATTCAAACCTTATTCTGTGGAGCTTAACTTCTTCAGCTTAACTTATACCCAAACTAAGTTTTGGATAAATGTCATCATTACGGATGTTTCCACGAAAACATACCTGTATAGCATTGTGTTCACACAACGAACAATCATTTTTGTCGTAAATGCAGCGATGGAGTTGGAATTGTCAAATTTGTTTATCTGACTGATTTTTATTTCTTGCAAATTCATCATTTTCATATTTTCACTTAAAATTTACAATCGCTAATTCTCAGCTTTCAAAATTATTCCTTAAAAAAAAATAAAATTTTAATATTATTGAATAAATGAAGCAGTGAAGTAACTTTTATATAAAATAATTTCAAGCAAAAACAAAATTTCAATGCACTCACAATTGATTATTTGCGCAGGTGTTTATCTGACTGATTTTTATTTCTTGGTTAGGATGAAAATTTTTCGCATAGAAATTCCGGATGATATTTACTGCATCTTTTTGTTTTCCGAATAACAGAACAGGATGAAATGGAAAATTTCCTCAACTCAAAAATTCTTCCATCTGAAATTTAACTGGATGATTTACAATAATGAAAAGGTAAGGTAAATTGGAAAATTATTTGTTTGTGTAATTTGTTGAAATTATCAATATGGTTAGGATGAAAATTTTTCGGTGAAATAATTGCTTTTTTTTTACAGAAGAAAATTATCATTAAATTTTTAAAATTTCCAAAAGTTCAAAAGTGACTTAGCTTCATAATGAAGGCTCAAAGCATTTCAACGATGTTAGATGAATCCGTTGAAGCTTCTATCACTCATCGTTTTACGTGACTCATAAAATCACTCTCAACATTCATAAAATCATTCTCGACATTCATAAAATCATTCTCGTCATTCACAAAATCACTCTCGTCATTCATAAAATCACTCTCGACGTTCATAATATCACTCTCGACATTCATAATATCACTCTCGACATTCATCGAATCACTCTTGGTAGCTTTTAATTTTCCTTAGTAAGTTGTTAATGAAACGGAAGCGATGATTACTATATATGAGATGATGGACAATGTAATAATATATGAGAATTTATGCGAGCTGACTGAGGCGGCTTTAAGGCCTCAATTTAAAATTCCAATACAAATTCAATTTTGGAGCAATTTGTTGATTGCAAACTATTTCAGGCCTTATTGGCCAAAGAATTACTATGTGATTTTTGAAATCAAAATTTGAAAGCATTCTAGAATGCTCAGTGTTTTGCCATTTAATCCGTAGACCGAGCCAATAAATTCACGTCCATATCTTCTAAGCCGTTTATAGTTTCCATATCATCTAGGCCGTTTAATTTATTGGCCTAGTTCCCATATCTTCCAAGCTTTTTAATTCATCAGCCTAGTCGTCATATCTTCTAGACCCTTTAATTCATGGGCCTAGTTCCCATGTCTTCCAAGCTTTTTAATTCATCAGCCTAGTCGTCATATCTTCTAGACCCTTTAATTCATCGGCCTAGTTCCCATATCTTCCAAGCTTTTTAATTCATCAGCCTAGTCATCATATCTTCTAAGCCTTTTAATTCAATAGCCTAGTTACACTATCTTCTAAACCCTTTAATTCATCGGCCTATTTCTCACTGATCCCAACTATTAGCTGTTTTCTCCCGGGTATTACTTATCATTTGCTCATCCAAATAAAACAATGGAACAAGGAAAAAGAGCGAAGGACAATTGCGCCAATATGGACTTCTTAAACTTTAAAATTTAAAAAATTTTAAATGCAAAAAAAAAGTGAGCGTTTATTATTATTTCGGTTGTTAATGGACACGCTAATGGTCCACAATGATAAAATTTTGTCGCAGTTTTTCAACTATAAAATAAAATAAAATAATTATGCGATTAGTTAATCAATTAATTAGTTGTTTGAGATAATTAAGTATTTTAGCTTAATAATAGCTAATCTAATTTTAACCGAATAAAACATTAAACCTTCATTTCATACCGATCCTTCGAAAATGCCGTAATTTCTTCATTTCGAATTGACAATTTCAGTTAATTATTTAATTATTAATTAATGTTCAATTAACTTTTCAATTTTAGTTAATTATTTGACGATGAATAATGGATCTTTGCTTAATCCTTTCTCTCTCTCTCTCTTATTAATTTTTATTTATAATTCATGGAGCAATTTAATTAAGCCTTTTTGAAAAATCATTCAAATCGATTTTGAAAATTGGAATAATTTATTTGGTTCGTTGAAGGTGTATGTGTGGGTGTGTGTGTTTGGGTGTGTGGGTGTGTGTATGTATGTGCGCATGTTTTCAATTCCTCTACTGGACAATTGTAAAATTTAACGCAAACAAGAATTTGTGTTAATTTCAAATTTGAAATTAACACAAATTTTTTCACATGTTATATGTTTCATTTTTACTTTGTCAAATTGAAAATTAAATATTTTTTTTCCATTGCAATTAAATTTACAATTTCGTGATATTTATTTGTAAAAAAAAAAAGCTGAAATTGAATTTTTTTTTAACAATTTTCAAATATGAATTCGTTGCAATGTCGATTGAAAAGTTTTCAATTTCTTTCTATTATAAAATTTTGGTAAAATTTCAAAATTTAATGAATTATTATAACATTTTGAAAATATCGAAAATTTTTAATTTTCCTAATTTCACTTTTTTTCAAATAATTTCAAATTTATTTTTTTTTTTTGTTTTGTTTACTCATTTTAACCAAATTTCCATTCAGTGAATTGAAGCAGAAATGATAAATTGATGATTGGCAGTTTGCTTAAAAATTCATTATTTGTTGTTGTGAAGTGGTTGAGAAATTTTTATTAAAATTTGAAATTTTAATTTGGTAATATTTTTCTCTAAATTAAATAACAGGTTTTGCATGCAAACAAAACCGGAATGAGAAATTAGATAATTAAGGAGATGGAGCAACGGATATTGATTGAAATGTGACATAAATAACTTTCATGCGTTTTTGCCTTTGCAAATCCGAAAATGCTGTTGCGGTTAATTGAATCAGCTTTTTGCTAAGAAGCTTCCTTTTTTTTTTATTAATTATTTAATTAGAATGAGTAAATTGTTGTTTTGGGAAGTGATGAATATTTGAAGTAGAAAGGAATCATTTGTTAGCAAATGCATGAAACCGGAAACGGAATTTTGTTCCGGTTAATTGAAAAACACACAGAAATTTAAATTTGCTGTTCTTTTTATTTTTCCTCCAAAAGTTTTTTGTTTGTTTCTTTTTTTTTTCATTAAATATTTAATTTGAAAAAAAAACGAGCATTTCAATGGTACATTAAAAAAAAGTTGAAATTACAAAATTTAAAATACTTTTCCGGTTCACCTATTTTGCATGAACATGGTTGAACAAATTAAAATTTTTTGTTTTTTTTTTCAATTTTTTGAATTTAATTTTGGTAATTTTTCGATAATTCAATGTGAATTTTATTGAATAACAAAAATTGAAAAAATTTATATGTCATTTGTAGGTGCTGCTTATTTCAATAAATATTTAAAAAGTAAGCTAATTTAAAAAATTTTTTTAATAAATTTAATTATCAGTTAGCGGTGAAGCATGAAATTGAGAAAGATGTAGGAAGAAATGTAAGAATGTTTATTTGATGCAAATGTAAATTTAAGCAATTGAATACAATTGGAAGAGAACTTGATTTTAAAAATAATTAAATCAACTAGAAGTGGAGTTGAATTTGAGTAATTAATAATGAATTACTGAAGGTGGAACAGGTAAAATGATGATGTATGGATAAAAATTACAATAAATGCTAAATTTAATAGCTCTTCTTCGTCATTTTTTAATTACGTTTTTGAATAGGTTGCATTGAAGGTAAGAGTGGTTAAAATTGAAATTAAAATTGGACGTGTAAGCACCAGTCACTCATTGATTTAATTGCCACCTAATGAAATATTATATAAAGTTGTTGCACGAAATTTTTGCTAAAATTTCAATTAAATTAATTGAAATTTTTTTTCGCTTTTCTCGAATGAAATTGAATATGTTTGGAAGATAATTTAATAATTTTCAAGTGATGAATATTAATGAGGATAGTGATAATTGTTACTGATGACGATGATGATGATGATGATGATGATGATGATGATGATGATGATGATAATGATGATGGCGTGAATCATCATGATTTTTTTAAGTTCCAATAGCAATTTCGGATGTGTTATATAATTTTGTTAATTCAATAATTGATGGTATGAGCGGCCCATTTCTTTCCCATCCTTAGCCATGCTCTACTATCTTTCCTATTTCACCATTTTTAGTAAAATGTTGATATTATTAAAAGTTTTTTTTTTAATTTTTTTTTATAAATTAAATAATTCTGATTTAGAGTTTTCATTAATTAAATTTTTACTTATTTGCTTAATGTCTTCCGAGTTAATGAATTAATTTCATTCATTATCGACCATCACTTTCATTCCGAACTTTAGCGATTTGATGAATGAAGGATGTG
>JABVXS010001050.1:0-19228 GCA_013365335.1 Madathamugadia hiepei | reverse complement strand
CCATTATGATGAGTATATCGTGTTGAGAGGTCCTGATTTCTTCTTGTACTTGACAATAAAATTTTTCAAGTACATCTTCCGCTTCGGTAGTTGGAGCGTATACTTGAATAAAGGCGATATTGATAGGTGATCCTTTCAGTCGAACTGAGATCACGCGGTGACTCATTGCGTTGTATTTCATAACGGCATTGGATATCCTCTTATTTAATATAAAAGCCCGCAATCAGGCTTGAAAAGCTCATCTCACACAGATATGTAGTGGAAAATGGGAGCAATGTCAAAATAGCTTTGTTTGCCAGAATGGGGAACTCTTGTCAGTATCCAACCAAAAATTGCCCAAAGGTAGATCAGCAAATCTTAGCTTGAAACCATTTTTGTCTCAGTTCAGTTAGTTCCTCCTGCTCCTGTAAAGTCATGTCCTGTCCATCAACTGATGCTGAGCTATAGGGGTCCCTAGCCCAGTCAAGGCATTCAGTGGAGATTGAAGAGAGAAATAAAATGACAACTTCTCCTCGAGAGTTTTGAAATTTCTAACTATTATCTCATGCAGTGCAGCAGTGTGAACACCTTGCCATTGCTTGGTGAGTGTGAACATTTCAAGATTGACACTTTTCACATGTTGATGTCAGAGTTGCACCTTTGAACGGAATCCATTTATTTTTTCTGTACTTGTAAGCAGGTTTTCATTTCGGCCTTGCATTCGTGTGTTCAGTTCATTCAGATGATGAGAAATATCTGCCAGGTTTGCCAGCCTTGCACACTACTCATCACTTGCAAGCAGCTTTGCGTAATCTGACCTCTCATATGTCGTTCTTCCCACAGCTCATACACACGAACCAAGACCTCGCCACGCGACAACCACCGGACCTCCGTATGAAACAGCAAGGTTTTATGCTTCACTCCCATCTCCTCACAAAAAGCTGCAAACATGCGACTTTTCACGGGTCGTGACTTTACAAAGTTTACTATGCGCACGACATCATCTAACTGCGCCCGACCATGCCTGCAGCTCCATCGTTGCAGACACTTGTGCAGTTTTCCAACTTGAGTTTTCCTTGTTCAAGGTATTCTGATGTGACCAGAAAAATTTCTTCTCCTCTTGTTTTTTCTGGCAATGCCTTGCAAAAAAAGAAGTTCTCTCTAATTGCATCACCATTCACAAAACGCGCATTGGTGAACACGTCCACTGATAACAGTAGACCAGTGCAAATTTCTCACTGATACGGATTTTTCCCAAAACCACACTTCTGATGTCTGCAGACATGTCATTAATATGTCTGGAAATTGTGTTGTCTGAGAGAGGGACTTTGACCATTTCCTTAGCTGCTTTAGGTCCGAGCATCTCCTCTACAATAGCTTTGCAGGCGGGAAGTATTAATGTCTATGCCAAAGTGTGCAACTTTTTTGACTTGGCTATAAGTTCGGCAACTTGATAGCTAGCTTTAAGAGCTCGTTCATTTACCTTTGTGGTTTTTCTCATGAAAGTTGACTGTTTCTCCGTGTTTTCACGCAGGCGAACAAAAAAGTCCGCATTATTGTTTTGAAGCGAAGGGTTTTTCGTTTGGAGATGACGTTTAAGCTTACTTGGAACCATAGCACTGTTAGATAGCTTTTCACCATACATCACACACAGTGGAGTTGGTTTCTTCGCATCTCCGGTGAAATAAATCCAAATGAAATATAGCTTTCGCTACATTGCCTTGTGCCAGGGAATTTGCTTGAGCTAGCCATCCTTGCTTTCTTTTGATCCCCAGTCATACTTGGGCTCTCATCTGACTCCGAATTTTGTTCAGAGTCCAGTTCTTTCCTTTTCAAAAACTGGTCCGTCACTGCAGTATTTGTTCCTGTCTCAGTGTCACTCAGTACTTACTGCGCTTGTCTCCTCCACATAGCCGTTTGTCCGTCACACTCAGCACTCTTCTGCTCATGCCTCCTCCAGATCCATCACTCAGCGCTCTTCTGTGCTGCGTCCGCGATAATCCTCCAGAGTCCAAATCCATCGGTGCTCTTCTGCGCATAGGCGATCTACTTCGATGTCTCCTCCTGTCAGTGTAACAGTGACGCCGGAGCCATTATAGTCCGTACCATTCTAATCATTAGAATCTAATAATTGATCTATTTGTGAGCCGAAACCGCATGCTACGGATTAAATTGGAATTTTTACCACGGCACACTAGTGTCTCGCTGTGTTGCAGGTTTAGGTCTAACTAATCCGCGATACAGTGGTTGAAAAATACTGGTTTGGTGGATCAGAATGAAGTGTAGTGCGATGCAAGTTATACCATTCGTAGTCTATCGAAAGACCATTGCAAGATCATTCTATAAACGAAATAGAAAGTACTCTGTAAAATGTTTACCATATTCAATGATGGTTTCAAATTACAAGACGCTAACTACGACTTGTTCTTCCTTTTTGTTCCATGAAGTACACAGCACATAAAAGTTCCCAGTTTTTAAAATTATTCAACGCGACTAGACGAGCAGAGTGAACATCTGAATAGCAAACATTAAGAACGTAGACGATTACAAAGTTTTTCTCCTGACATTACAATTCCCTGGTTCCTTTTCTCCGTGAGGTTTTTTAATTCCTCTTGGATACAAATCGAGGACTTTGGTGGTCCACCGACCATCCTGCATGCGGCGTACATTCCAGCCCATTTCAATCTGCTCGTTATGTTTTCGTGCATGATGTTGGGTACTCCACTTAGACATCGTATTTCATCGTTTGGGACGTGATCTCGTAACGAAATTCCGATCATCCTTCGTTCCATGGCTCGTACGGTCACCTTCAATTTCTATATTTAAGCTTTTGTGGGTTGACTTCATGTCCCACGTTTCACATCCACACAGCATCTCAGGAAGGACCGTCGAGTTGAAGATCGCTTTCATCTTCGGTATGGAAGAAGGGTGCAGGAGGATCGCGCGTTGACTTCCTGTCTTAAATAGACGTATTTTTCGATGACCTTACCACTTAGCTTCATTTGTGCTCTCGCAAACCTTGAGATCTGATGAACTCGGTCTTTGATCGGTTGATATAGAGCCCGATCTTGTTTCCGGCCTTCTCAAGTTTACGTAGCATCTTCTGACTTTCGGGTATGCTTTTCCCGATGAGCACGATATCCTCATGCTTTCCCGATGAACAATAATTTTCGAAAACGGACCTCTTAACATTACAATTATTTTTCTTGAAATATCCAGTTTTCTTCCAACCCTGACTTGATGTTTGTCCCTGTTCTTGTTGTAATATGATTTAATTAGCGCCTACTAAAAAGGATGCCAATAACAGTTGATATTACTTTGTGTTCATATGTAAATAGAAAGCGCAACCGAGCTATTTCAGAAAGGATGCTGTGATTATGGTTACCTGATCATTTTTTCATCATTATTCCATAGAGTTTTTGATCTTTTCTGTAAACCTAAAATTAAGGAGCAAATATCAACGTATGTGATGATTACTTCCAGTTAGAGGAATTCAGTCCTCATTTTCTTCGAAAGATGAAGAAGAGAATTTCGCGACAAATTTATTCGCATGTGCAACAATATAACGATAATACACTGAATTAATATTTTCATTTTTCTGGCAAAAACGTGAAGAACATGATTGTTCAAATCATGTAATACTTGATTGTTTGCTTCAATACATAAAATACATCTTATAATACAAACAGTTTCTTCACAAACCTAATGGGGAGAAAAATTGTCAAGCACTCATCAAAACCACGAGAACCAGCCTAGTCCAACTTTTCCCCCTTTTGTTGCGTCTGTTCCTTGAAATTTCAGGTGCTTTGCATCCTGTTGAAGACGTTCCAGATGAACACCCGCTTCTGTCCATTTAGCACTTGTTAGCCAAAGCTTAGTGGTAATTTTCTCATCTGTTGCCAGTTGGTGCCATGGTACTTCAGTTCTTTGTGAGCTGTAATGTTTTAAAAAAACACAAAGACACTGCTGTGCGTGAACAGCCGTGTGAAACCAAATCACCTGAAGGATTTGAAACATAATTTGACTAAACTAACTCGATGAAAATTCCATTCACGTCTTCCATCTTTTCGTCCGCAAGAGCATATAATACGGGACGAATGGCATCTCTAACCGACTGTGCAGCAACCAGTCCATAAACCCATCTATAAAAGCAAACTAATTAATAATACCATCTCAAATTCATTTTAAATTCGCAAATGACTGTAGAAGGAACCACCTTTTCAGAGATTTACACCACCGTACAAAAAATATTCTGCCATTGGCTGCTTCCAAGCAATAAAATAGATCAGTTTTCGTGATACCTGGATCAACCATCGTAACTCGTAAATTTGTTCCTTGAATCCAATGATTAAAAACAAAATGAAGAGAACGAAATCATGCAAAAATGATACAAATAAATGAAAAATATGAATTTATACCAAATGATTCAAAGATAATCACAACTATCTTCTCTTTACTCTCTAATTGTGAATATTGTCAAAGTGACTCTACAAAGTGATGAGCACTTTTCAGTACTTTAAAAAAAGCATTGTATAAAATAACAAAAATGTGGGTTTACTATTTCATGAAAAGTAAGGGCTTTTTACTGAAATTGAAATGGAACTAGCTCTCTTCAAAAAATTACCTTTAGCTTTTTCTGACAGTGACTTTACAAAAAGAGTTAAAGCCAGTTTGCTTTGGTAATAAGCATCCTTCTTAGCTTGTTCAGGAGATTTTTGCCACTTCGTTAAGTCCGTCGAATTTAAATCATTGAAATTTAATTCGTATCTATAAAAACTTTAGTTGAGCGCACTACATACAAAATAAGAGGAAAGCAAAAATTCCTTAAATCCACGTCTGTGGCAAAGAAACTAATGAAATAAAAAATCTGAAATAGAAAATAGATGATTTACTTTTTTAAATCAGAAGTGTTCAAAAACACGAGGCGAACTGGACATGACTGCTTCCTTAGTTGATCATACAACAGTGACGTTAACAAGAACGGTCCTAAATGATTTGTCGCAAATGTACGTTCAATCTGATGCTGCAAAAAAAATTTTGTATTCCAGATTATCTGAACCGTATAGAATCAATGCAATCCACATAGCAATAGCAGTGTATTTTTAGAAAGATGTAGGAAATAAAAATAACTCCTTAAAAGAGTAGCCGTTGATTAATGACTTCACTGCTTTTATGTTAAAAAAGGAAATGTATTGTAACAAGAAATATTAAAATTTTTAAATTTTGAAGGAAACTCAACTTCGAAATAAATAATATTAACCTTATTCGTTTGCCGAGTAGATTCTGTGGTTGCAGCACTGTATAATACGCCATCAATTTGTTGGATATTTCCTTTACCTGCACGAATGATTGAAAAATATTTTCGCTTAACAGAAACATCGAAGGATAAAACATTTTGTTGCATATGTTTCATATTAATTACAAAATTATTCATAAAATGTGCTGAACAAACCATTTTCTAAAATTCCCTTTCCAATCTCTAGACAAAACTTTGCTATTTGTAATATAACTTTATTATGAAATAATTAAAAGTACAAAGTAAGACCAGAAATAACTTTTTAACTATCCAATCCAACCTGTGTTGAGTTTTAAAGCAAATTCTCGGACTGAATCAAAGTTCTCCAAATCTAAAAGTCTACAATAAATTTCCATATTTTTTGTAGCTATTACTAAATTTCGGCGAACTTCAATGCATTTGCGATTATTCCTGTAAAGTTACTTAAATTAAAACGCGATAAAATCATTTGAACTGATTTCGACATGTTCATATCTGTATTAGCAAGCTAATAGCATCAATATTAACTGCTACTAAATAATGCCTCTAGTGTCGAGGTGTCAAATTAGCACAATTACATGCTGTCACAGTGGTCTTCAAAACATCTACCCAATTTTTATCCCTAATTTTAAAGATTCTTAAGAAATATTAAGCAGAAACCAACAAGTTCATTTGATGAATGTAATACTAAAAGTTGACAAATAACCCAACCTACAAGCCATGATTACTTTTGCTTTCCGCATCGCTAATTCTTTGGCTACTTCTTTGCCAATACCAGAGGAAGCACCGACAACGATGTACGTTTTACCAGTCAAATCATGCTCAAATTTGTAACTGTCGTTTGCTTTAAAATGACTAAAATTAAAGTGATTAACAGGGAAAGTATTTTGAATTAAAAATTATTGAAAGATGGTCGTCAATTTTGATTGGTCAGTAAACAAAGTACAACGGTGTGCATTTCTGGGAAATGCAAGATAAGGCAATCTTTCCCACAGTTCTTTTTCGCTTAAGGAATTTTTTTATGAGCGTAATGATGAATGGAGCGAATGGTTCCATTAGAAGAGAGAAACTACGAAGAAAAAGTCCCAACTACTCCTATTTCTTTTTTATTTCTCAATGTCCCTGTAACGTTTCAAAACACCATCATCGCTTCCGACGGGAATCTTTGTTTACCTTACTAAATACACCTTTTAATTAAAAAAAACTAAACATCCGAACAACATGACACTTCGCTTTTCTATTTTAAACCCTCAAGTAAAAGGATCTGTGCGGAAGTAAAGGCATACAAGTAATTGTAGTAGGCTCCACTAGCACCAGCACTCGCAGCAATTACTGCCATCCAAACTTTTGATATCCTTGTCCTCATCCATTTTGGGAAGACCATCAATACTCCTGCAAATCACTCTTCATTCTGAACACTAGCATAGCCGATCCCTTCAGACCTCGGGACTGGGTTAAGCACTGAACTCAACATCCATACCCATCGCCAAGAAATGCAGAATCTTTATGCTGATAAAAATTCGTAACGGCAGCAGAGAGTATTAACTGCTTCCAATGATTTAAAGCCGTAAATACCGCCAAAAATATTTTTTTTCGCGAAACAAATCTCGACAAATGAATGGCTTCACAGAATAACAACTACAGTTGGGCAGTACCGACGCATAAATCAGAATTAAATTAAATGAGCCCTAAACAGCAACAAGAGTTGACCAGATAGCAAGGAAAGATATAAAGTATAAATATCCAAAATAATAAAAAAATCGCCCATTATAGATGGAAATACTGAATTCGCAAATGTGATTTAAAACTGATCGATAGCTTCCATGAAAATCAGCAGCTACTTAGTAATGGATGTCTAGATAAGGCTTAATGTGCTTCAGTGTCGCACCAACAGAATAAGAACATGATTTGCATTATAAAATTAATAGTACTGATGTAACACAATAAACAACATTCTTTCCACAGAAAAATTTTAAACTTCTTAGCAGTAAAACCAAACTCAACTTTGAAGCCACTGCAATATCATTGTACCACTCGTCAACAGCTCGTATTCATGTTTCACAGTTGCTAACCATAAACTTTAATAAACGAGAAACTTTTGACATTTGTTCAAATCCGTAACGAGCATCAAAAAAAGCTATTATAACACAACAGATAAAATGCAATTGGAACCGCCAAAACTAAATTAGTACATCATAATCAAAGTCTAATCATAATATGACTTTAAGAAGTTTTTTCCATGGTTTTTTATATGAGACTACATAAATATCGGACTTACTTTCTGCTACCAGATGTAAAAAACAAACAAATAGATTTCAACACTTACACACTGACAGAGAGACTCAAAGAGCATTTAAACCCAGAAAAACAAATATAAAAAACCTAGAAATAGTTCAAAAAAGAAATCGAAAAATTAAAACGATGATCAAACGAGTTTTTTTGCTTCAAAGAAACCCTTCAAATGACGCATTTGCCAAGCTCCGGTTAATAACAGTACGACTGTTTGTGCAATGGACCACCATAACACTCGCGAATTCGTATTTTCGCTTGTCTGTCGAAAACGTTCTTCTCTTAAATTGGTTTACTGAGAGATTAGAAAAGTCCAGTAAAACAGTGAATATTTCAACCATTCGACTGTTCAACGTGACGCTGCCATTCATGACCGTAGTGAGTGGATCTAGATAATCCTCAACGCGGAAAGGATAGCGCTAATTTTTATAAAATGAATTAGAAATTTCTGAGCAATCTGAAAGTAAAACGACGCGTACCTGTACCGCTGATAGTTTTGTTCCTTGGATATTTGTTCAACCTGATCAAGTAACTGCCTGATTCGAAGTTGCAACTCATTCAATTTATCTTTTGCAGCAACCTAAGATGACTTTTTTAAAATATATATTAACAAAAATTAGCAATGACTCAGAAGATAAATAGAACCTAGTTGCTGTAGGTTATGGAAAGGTCCGCGATATGCCAAATGTAATTTTGAACAAGTCGCCATAAAATTGGTAACGTACTGCTGAAGTATCGTAACTTTCGAAATGCTACATTTGTTGACGAATTAATTATAAATTTAAAATTACCTGCTCGTAGTCTTGTGTGTGCTCACCAGTCTGAATGTCCAGGTAAACTCGAAGCTGTGCACCACTAAACCAAGACGTTGAATTGGAATATAAACAAATGAAATGTTCACCAGGTGAGTGGGAGGTAAATGTAAATCTTCCTTCACTGGTATATAGTTTCGATAAAATAATCTGAAAATGTATTCTAAGTAAAACAACAAAAGAGAAAAATTAGAAAGTGCACTTGCTATTTAAATAGCTAAGTATCAGATCAATCAAGTATCCAACCTTTGCACCCATTCCTACAACCAAAAAACAATGGTGTCAGGTATGAAGAAAAAGTAATCGGAGTCGTTGAAATATCTGCTTCATGTAATATCCTTTCATATTTATCAAGAAGATACCAATCCTAACATTTTTAGGAAACACATGTTTAACAAACACATACCGCATTTGAAAAGCGAAATAAACCAATAAAACGAACTGAATGATCTATATATATCAAGAAATTTCGTCGCACAATTTTTAAATTTTAAACAGTTAGTTCCCATATCTCACAATATATTTTCACTTACAAGATTAAAGAGAGGTAAGGATTACCTTGTCTTCGGGATCTTTGACTTCAACGTGCATTCCTATTCTTGGATATTCACCATATCCTTTCGTGTTAGGGTCATATAACATCACCTTGTAATTACCAATCACTGTTGTTTCATCAGGTATCTCTTCGATGAAACATTTCCGCTCAGTTTCAGCAATATGGAAATATAACGCCCATGTCGAGCTACACAACTGGGTAAAAAGAAACAACAAGATTGACATCTCTTATCTGTAATAAATGAAAATAGTTAGTATTCTACGGTGCAACGATTCTGCCACACTGAAATTCAACGACTAAGACAACTAATTAATAACTATTATGCTAGCACATAAAGAGAACTAGAAATATTTATTGAACGTTACATAGTCCCCTGCACAAATACAGCTACTCATTCACGGAAAGAACTAAAAATGTGAAATCGACAATTACCTGAATCTAGAACACCTTCAAAAACTTCGTTCAGAGTTTACAGAACTTACCGACCTTTACACTATAAACTTAGTAATAAAAGACGTGAAGCACATAGCAATGGACCGTTTTCTTGTTTCTAATCGCAAAATGATATCCAGCTCAATTGATACCCAGAGCAAAATGATACCCAGCTAATTTGTACCGCGAAGGTGCAAAATCTGTTACAGTAACGTGTCATTCAATTACACATGCGTAGAAGAATAATAATCCTCAACAAATAAAAGTTTTACCATCTTTATTTAAAACTGCAGCAGAACAATAACATATCTATATGAAACATTAATATACTAAGATATGGTTCGCTGTGCCAATTAACGGAAAAAACAAGTTGAGATTGTCACGTAAATAACGGTGTCAAATTCAGAAGACATATTCGTTTACGCTTAAGGTCATAAAGAAACTTACAATAGTTTTTAAATGTGTATTCCCACACCCCTCTACTTACATTATTCTGTGATGTTTCCGCAACCTCGCATTGTCAATCCCTGAATATACATTAATATGTGGTAGGAAATGCGAAGAAAGCCACTGGAAAGAAATTCTCTTTGAAAACTTTCAAGCAAACTCACCCAATTAGTTCTTCGTAGTGAATAAAGAATACGAAACTGATTTTGAAGACTACAGTGTAAAGTGATAATGAAAATAGACTAGAAGAGGCAAATCAAAATATCTGTACAAAACACGAAAACAAAAAATAGATGAGCTGTGCAAATAGAAATTAAACATCGAAAGAGCTTAAAGCAACATAATTTGGAAAGAAAACAAAAAGTTAATAGAAATTCAGTACTGTTCAAAATTGCTGAATAATCTGTTATTTGTTATTCTCCAACGGACCAAATCCTCACTGCTTCAGACTTTTTTGTCCACCTTCATCGCTCATGCAGTTACGTGCATTAATATGGCTATCTAAATGACTGCAAAGAGATACAGGGATTTGTAAATGGTAGTAACATGGAACCAATGATTTGAAAATGAAGACTAGAAAAAATAACTAGCAACTGCTAGTTGAGCATTGAAACCAAAAATTTTTAATAATTTTTTCAGAAAGAAAGAAAAATTTCCACTGACACTTTCAGAAAAAAAAACACGATGTTCACTTTATGATACAATAAGAAACAACAATAAAGAAAATATTGGAAAAATATGATACAATTCGCTGCCCAAAGCTTTTAAATCTACTGCAAATCTCCCAAAACTGAATAAAAAGGGATACAAAGTTCCTCCCGCCAACATCATGTATTTTCAGCATGCACCGCTGAAACATGATAGTTCTGCAGAAGAAATTATTCTATAATAGTACCGCAGCAACTGAAAACCCAAACAAATCTCCACAAAATGCGATATATGATCCGTATAAAATGACGAACAAACTGTGCTTAAGTGCAGTGAATTATAGCAGACGCCTGAGAATACATTGCAAAAAAAAATTAACCGGTCCGGATCGTTGAAAGTGTAAACACTGGGTAGACTAGAAGTCTCAACTAAATTTCAGAAATAATCAACAAGAGAGATAAAAAGTTTAGAATACATAAATAATGTAATGCACTATCTTTACAGATAACAATTTCAAATGAAAGCAAAAACAGAAAAGATGGTTGTTTGAAGTCAAATAAAAAATGGATAAAAATAAAATTTTTAAAAGTCCTGCTGAATCCTGTTGCAAAATTTGTATTAGTATGAAATCAAAATGCTGGAGGCTTCTCGAATATCCAACGTTGTCGTTCATCCGTATCATCACATGGCACTAACATCAGAGCATTATCTCTATCACGAGAACCCGACACCAATAAAGCTGTACACTGGTCATTTTTCACCAATCGGCCGTTCGTATCATCTACAATCCATTTTCCACTAGTCTGTAATAGTAAAATTACTCTAATATATCATTTATTACAAAGAATTTATGTCACCAAATAAAGCATCGATACATCAACGGCTTGAAGTATGGCCTCACATCCATATTCTTGATAAGATAAAATAATGAGAGCAGTTTTAGTTACATGCATAGAAAAACTGACCATGTTGCAATGATGAAGAATTAACGTTCCCTTCTCATCATCTGTTATGCATAATTTTGAATATGGACTCTTCAGAGTACCAATTTTATGATCATATACCCACTCCTATAATTAATGTTTGAACCAAAAGTTTATCAGGTGTAGCTGAAGTAGTAAATCGAGAAGATCAAAGTGCACAACTTATGAATCTTACTATCCTTATTCATGTAAATAGATGCAATCATAACACGAAATATTCCTATGCAAAAAATTCAAAACCCTACAAATCCCACAAAATTAAGATCACTCTATAAGCTGAGATATAGGCATTCTCAGTATTTCGGGATGCACTGAAATCTAAAAGGTCTAACAATACAGATAAAAATTTTTGTCCCTTATAATATCATACCTGATTTCCTCCTGTGCCATGGCAGGGGTAAATGCTGACAGAAGACAAAGCTACCATTTTACCCAAAGAATCAATACAAATTTTATCTTGTCTGAAGGTCAGATATCGTCCTTTCTCTTTCGATGGAATTCTGAATAAGGATTCTAAAAACTTCTATTTCCCATAAAGTTACCCCTAGTTTCAAGCATAATGATACCGCATTAGCCAAAATAGAATTCGCGATTCATACTTTCTAATCAGTTTTTGCTAAACCACTTTTAGGAAGATAAAGGTGCACAAATATATTCATTTTCAGTGGAAACAACCCACAAATATATTCATTTTCAGTAGAACCAACCCAATGCAATTATCGTTAGAACCGTGTACAAAAAAAAGACAGAAATGCAATAAAAAAATGAAAACGTACTTCAACTCTGGATAAATCTCCTTCAAATACCAATCGAAATCCTTGCATTGCAATCTTTTTTTTAGATCCAATCTGGCCGTAATGCTACAGCAAAAAAAAATGTAAAACAGCCACCGCTAAGACTTATTTATAACTGAAATATTAATAACAATGAAAACGCTTACTCGCCAAAATCAATAAATCGAGCAGATGGCACTTTTTCCAGGTAGAGATGCTTGTAATCCCCTAGCCATACTTCAGCAGCTCGCCTTGTATTTCTAAAAAAATAAACTTGTGATCTTCACAGTATACATCTAAGAGATATGAAGTCTATGAAATAGATATAAATTTAGAACAATCAAGCAAAGCGAGCAAGCATGAAAAGTCGCTGTTCATGAATTTATGGCAGAAAAAACCTTAAATGAGAGCTCACTTCTGGAAAACTTTGCTGTTGCCACCAGGGAAAGTATAAGGATGTTGTTTCCGAAAGACATGACCAACACGACTGCAAGGAATAATTTCAAGTGAACCTCCGCACTGCCACACTCGAAATGATAATTCTGTGTAAGCAAATAGTTACAAGGAAATAAATTCTTTAAAGCAAGCCTGACAAAACTGAAGAAGCAACAGCTATAAAAAATACTATTGTTCTCTTAACTAATAATGATTTGGAATCCTTTGCGACTTTTTTTAATTTCAATCGGTGGAGATTTCAACGTAAAGAGTTATCAATATCACCATAAAGTGAGCGCTTTAATTCTCATATCATTCTTGTTGGTAAGGATTTGAAATAACCCTAATTCCGAATCCATTAAAAAAATTGTACGGAATAATATCTCCAAACTAACCAAGATTTTCGCCACCCCAAACATCCATTTCTTCATCATATTTGCCTAGTTTTTCGAACCAGCCTTTCTGGATCATGAACAAACCACCAGCTATTACCGGTGTCCTAGAGAGGAATGTAACAACTTTAATCAAAATTTGAATTTTAAATAGATGAATAGAGTGAAGAATAGAATTTGACGAATACATCTGCCACAAAACTGACCCACAAACTCAAAATTCAATGTAGAAAAGAGTGGTCAAAAAACACATATTCTCCTCAGCCGATGATTTTATACAAATTAAAAAACCATGAAATTAAAGAGTAATAGAAACCTACCTTATCGGTGCTGTAGGTCGTGCACGTCTCTCATCTCGTATCGTACTCTTCAAATATTCCCATTTAAAGATAAGATCCCAATTAAATCCTAGGCAAAATGAAAAAAGTTGGTTAAAATTGCATAAAGACAAATGTTGAAGATATTGCTGATACCTACACAGGTCTCATTTCTATAGTGCTGAATAATACTCTGTTCTAGAACTGTTACAAATTCAGATGCAAAAAAAATGCACTTTCCAACAATTCAAAACGAAGTGAGACCTCCTCTCAAATCAGCACTAGCAGCGAGATATTTGAAATTATCTCTGTGAATAATATCAATAACCGGAGCAACAACAGCTCGATAATTTTCTTTAACTCGTGCAAGCAATGGTTCCAACCAGTTCACATTGCACTCACAATGGCTATCCAAGAAAGTCAGCACTGAGGCTTGCGCTACTGCTGATCCTTTTACACGCGATCTTATCAGACCTTCAATTCCCTGATGAAATACAATGATCGGTTTCACAGTGTCAAAAAAGATAACTCCATATCTACTTTCTACTGATCAGGTTCTGTCTAATATTTACTCTGAACCTCAAATTAAATTAAACTAATCAAAATCAGATTAAGCTCAAAACAACAATATTTACATTTTGAAACATCATTGTGAGATTTTCATTCCTTAAAATAATGATAACTTTTTGACGATAATCTTACTAGCCACTATTGACGAAATAATTTCTTTTCGAAAATCTATGTGTTTTAGCGTTAGAATATTTAATCAATCTTTTGGCATTATGAATTTTCAAATACGTCTAAATTTCAAACAAACCTTCACGCTTTGTGTTTCTTATAACAACAATATTCTTAATTGGTAACAAATCCGCTCCAATTGCAACTAAAATTTGAAAGAAACCTTAAACATTATATTGAACAGAACCCGTAAATCTAAATTCAAAATTACGTGATATCTGACCCATGAATGCAAATAAGAATGCATTTTATTTTTAAGATGCGAAAGTCTCATAAAGTCCATGTAACAAGACTGAAAAAATCGAGAAAGAAGTAAATCAGTAGTTTAACAATTTCAGTGAACTATCGGTGCTTTCTTTTCGCCACATGAGTCGAATATTTGAAAAATTGAAAAAAATTGCTACAGGATTTCAATTCAATCAACTGACTTACCGTCGTCTGAAAAATCGTCAACAAGTATAATTTCTCGAAGTAACTGCGGCGGTGATCGAAGGAATACACTAATGACGGTACGTAGCAATGTTGATCGTGCCTCATTGTGATAGGTTATGACAACAGAAGTTGATGGCAGAGTTTCGACGTTATACCTTACGGCACCACAGCTGAATTATCGAATTAATGCCGCAAAAGTATTTTTCATAGTTATTACTTACAACAAGAAGCTTGTGAACCACTAATTTTTCCCTATCAATATTTGATGCATTTGTTTCGTTTCCTTCATGAATTTTCTCGATAAAAAATGAAAAAGCAAATCAGTAGGTTCAATTTTCGACCCAAACAAAAACGTAAAGGCCATTCAATCCTTTGTAAAACCAAAATACACAGCTCTCCTTATACCGTCTAAAATCCAGTATGAAACTGACAGGATACTGAATATAAATTCAAAACTTACCTCGCTTCTCGGGAATCAATAATGTCACGATCCCATTTTGTAGCATCACTAGCCGCCTGATTAAATTTATTTGCAGCGTATCTAAACTATCAGAAATGTTATTATTGTTTGACTGGAAAATACATAGTTTAAGAAATCACAGTTCATCAAAGAGATTTTTCATGTCAATGGCTTTTTAATCTTTGGTTGAAAACCAAATTCTTACAATAAAGGTTTTCATATTTCATCAAAATAAAATCTTCGAGTACATGCAACTGACCGCTTCATTAAACACGCACAGTCACAAAACAATCACCTGTCTTCACCTGGTTGCAATCTACCTTTCCTCAAATAAGCTTCATAGTCAAAGTGCTTCCAATTCAAAGTTTGTTTCGGTTTAAAGTAAATCACTGCATTCTTCAGTAGATTTCTTTTTAAATGACGATCAGTTTTTTCAAAAGACTGCCGGAATTTCTAGAAAACAAACATTTTTCGCGCCATGCTATATATAAAAAACTTTTAAACAAACTATTGCTCTAGAAACCTTAAAAAGTCTTTGTTACTTCGACTTTTAAAAAAAGTATCGGAATCAATAAGAAGTACTCCAATTTTAATATAAATGCCCATCTCTTCGTAGAGCCGCAAGAAGATCAATTGTCGTCTCGTCGAAAAAAACTGTGGATGAAATGCTCAGCTAATTTTTCAAAACGACTAACAAAACGTAACGAAATATTACAGCTTCCAAATCTTTTTCCTTTGAAGTACAGCATTAAAAAGAACTAATTACTAAAATATTGAATGTGTCACCTCTCGCAAAACAGCGCCAGTATAAATTCCAGGAGGGGAAAATGATGCAAAAGAATGCAGCAATGAACCGTCATAACTGCGATAAGCAATATACCCAATAGTTGCAGCCCAGAAAAAAAGAAACAACAATAATGCCCATTTTGCTCGAAACCTCACCATCACTAATCAACTTATTGAGCATTTGATGCAAGGAAATCTGTAAATTTGACAAGATAATAACACTCCACTATGAAATTTACCTGGCAAACTGAATAATGAAAGTGAAAATATTGCAAAACAGAAACTATCCCAAGTGATGGTAACTTCATATTTCAGCAAACTAAATATTTAAACATCGGGCTCAGTTTTATTGGTAAACATAAAAACAAGCTACGATAAAATTTCCCTTACACTGCATTCTTAAATGGATTTCTGCAGTCTGTGGAGAACTCAAATAACTACCATCATTACTTCCATAGTGTGCGAAAAACCGGAAAACGTTTTGAAAATTCTCTACGCAAACAATGCCTCAAAGCTTGATTTCCTGACAGCCTTGTCAACTGATAAATTTAATTTGTAGAACCAATTAGGATGTGGCTATCCAACATTGTCACTATTACCAGTTGTTCAGATCTAGATTGATTTATCGACAAGAATATGCAATCAGATCGGATAAACAAATCAGCTATTTTCCAACATATTCATTGCAACCAGCTGACTAGCACGTCGATCTGTCGAGTTTGTTTAACTAAAACCATCCACTGAACGAACATATCATGTTACAAACATTCTAAGCCACAGCAAGACAAAAAGGAAAAATGAGTGATAAAACAAAATGCCTTCTGTCAATTCAAACACCATTCCTTCCAAAACGATTTAGGTACTGCAAGTCACAGGGTTTCATTACCACTGCGTTCTACTCAGCAGCCAATCCTGAATATCTTTAGAATTTGTCTAGTGATATGGATGCATTGAAAATCCACCAATCAATACATGCCACTCTTTCTTGATATTAAGATGAAAACGAGAAAGCCAACACAACAACCCATGTTATAATTACAACCCATGTTATAATCAACAACCACCTACAAATCCCCAGCAACTGTAGCGACACCACGGAACTGAATTTTATAAGATTGAAAATGAGGGGTCTACATGAAAATTTTACGATTCACAACTGGATGGTCCGAATTCATGCTTTACATATCCATTATTCACTGAATGTCATATCTTATAAGGCTGATAATGTAAACTCGGTATGTCTCGACGAAATTTCTGACGAGATATCGTTATCCTCGTGCACAAGGTCAGATTTTTCATTATTTTAGTGGTATAGAAAGGATATCTGAATCATTCCAGGCCCATGATTTGCAATAGAACCGTTTATACAGAAGGTTACTGAGAATTCACACTCTGTAGTAAGCCACGTTAGTATTTCGTACCTTTTGCTTTTTCTTGCATGAGGACAGCGTACTTCGATACTTTAGGTGCTTTTCCCATAAATGTGAGCCTTCTACAAAAATATTTTATAATATTTTAGAATATTGCATTAAACGATCAAGATAAAATTGGTATAACTTTAAGTACTGCCAGTGATGTTCGGATAAGATAGGATCATATTTAGAATATTGCATTGAACGATCAAGATAAAATGAAATGACAGAATTTTTGTTTCAGCTTTCAAAAGCCGAAGACAGAATATTAAAACTCATACCTGAAACTCCCAAACTGATATCACATTCAGCTCTTCCCCATATTAACATGTCGCTTATTGGACGGGAATTCATTCGTCTTTCCTTCTGGATTTTTCCCCTATGTATGAGCATCACTAATTAGCGAACAAGATTTTCTAAAATCTGTCAAAAAAATCAGCTGTTTTTCAAAATTTTGCAGTCTCGATGCTAAATGCTAATGGTAGCCATATAATATAAAACTTGTATGAGCATTGCTAATTAGCGAATAAAGTTTTCTAAAATGCCAGCGGGAAACATTATAAACTATCGAAGCTTCAGCTTTTTCTTATACAAGGCTCTGTGCGTTATAATTAAGTTGTATTTTTGCGAAATTTTAACAAATTTTAGACAACACAGACCTTTTTCCTTTAACCGGACGTAGTAACAAGTACAGAAGATGTCGGAAAACCGAAATTTGAAATGTAATCTATACCGAAATTCATCTCTTCCTTGATTTGCACTTTGTACCAATGATAGCACACTACAGCTAATTTTTTCACATAGATCTTGATGTCACCAAAATGGCCAAGCTAGCGCCATAATGTAACCCTTGATCTCCAGTCCCAAAGGATGAAACCGATTTACCACATTATTTCATCAGATGTGAAACTATTCAATCTCAGTTATGTAAAACTGTACCTTACATCTTATCCAACTTTTGATCTTCCCATCTCACCACTCCTTTGTATAAGCTTTCTTGCAGCAGATACCCTCATTTTATCAGTCTTCTTAACGGTTGGTTTTGTTAGGATTGTTTTTCCTTTTGAACGCGATCTTAATGCGTTTCACATTATCATGTGTTTTGTAATATGTAATAATTATGTCAATAAGGTTTAATTACCCAAGTTTGAGGTTTAATTATCTAAGTTTGAGATTTAATTACCCAAGTATGAGGAATCAATAAATTATATATCGAAGACTCCCACAGTACACGTTCAAAAACCGCACCAGTACAGATTCGAAAGAATCCGCCAGTACCGGAGAGGAAAAAACCAACGAGCCGGAAAAACAAGGACAAGAAAAACGCTATTGTTTTCACACTTGGACCCATCCTCTTCCACAGTATATATATGTCGTAATCGTCACTGAGGACATTCTCCTCTCAAAATTTGCACTGCTACCAGGCTAATTCAATCTATCCACCGTCTTCGTATCCTCGTCTGCTGTCTAGGCCTCAGCTACATTTGTTAGATAATAATTCTTTACTCTAACTAAATAGAGGTATTTTTCTTATTATTCGCCAACGCATGGTATAGAGCCTTTATAAGTTTGATCAGATGGGTTGGAACACCCATTACCTTAAGTGCTGTAATCAAGAAAACAGAGGTAGAGGTTTTGGTTGTATTCTTTGGCCTTTTCCATGATCCATCTTATATTGGCGATTTTTTCCCTGGCTCCACGTCCTTTTCTGAAACCGGCTTGTTCTTCAGGCAGCTCTCTTTCTACATAAGGTATTAATCTACTCTGCAGAATTTTTAACAGGATCTTGCTGGCGTGTGACACTGGTCCTGTAATTTCCACATTCCGTGGCGTCACCTTTTCTAAGTATTGGAACAAGGACCGATCTAGTCCAGTCTATCGGCCATTTTCCTGTATCCCATATCCGGTTGCATAGCTTCGATAGCCTGCACCATCGCTTCTGACGACTGAATTAACTCTAATGGAATGTTATCACACCCTGAAATCTTATTTTTGGATATCAGATTGATAGCTGCTAGAACTTCGCTCTCCATTATATCAGGTTCTGAATCCATGTTGGAAA
>JABVXS010001049.1:0-19235 GCA_013365335.1 Madathamugadia hiepei | reverse complement strand
CTCCATCCATGCGACCGTCACTGGATGGAGAAATCAACGCGAGAATAGCTGCCGCCAGGATGAAATGGCGAAGTGCAACAGGAATCACTTGCGACAAGAAGATAAGTGATCGCATTAAGTCCAAAATATACAGAACTATCATCCTTCCAGTGGCTACATATGGGCCCAATGCTGGCCAATAAAAAGGGACATGGAACACAAACTTGCATCTATGGAGACGAAAATGCTACGATGAATGTCGGGGATAACAAGGTTGGAACATGTGACGTATGACAATATTCGATCTTGACATGGGATAGCTCCCATCACTGACAAATTCCGAGAGTTGCACCTGAAATGGTATGATTACTCCCTATGAGTCGATGCACAGAAGCCTCCAGATAGACTTCAAATAGAAGTAGAAGGTAAGCGATCCCAAGGAAAACCAAGACAACGATGGCAAGACACATTAAATCGAGACCCAAGAATCGCTGGATTAACAACTGACATAGCACAGAACCGAGAAGTATGGAGACAACGCTCCAAAGTGGCGAACCCTGCAACCAAGTGGGACAAACGATAACATGGAAAAAATATTAAAAGCTACTAACAATGGATTTGACCTTGAAGACCTATGCTTTCAGCAGATACCTCCAGAGATTCCCTACGCTGGCCAGTCATAAAACATCATTCTTTTCAAAGACACAGAATACTCGGCTATAACCTCACCAATACCGTCAACACTTATTAAAAGAGAACAGTGACGCGGGTGCTTGGCATACTATGCCTCAGTGCGTCAAGAAAATATATAACAGAATGAAATATGAGCTATCAAAAATAAAAAGCGTCACGCTACGAGGGTTGCACGTCAAAAGAGTAATTGGAAAAGAGAGAGTGCTGAAGAATGGTACCTCAAGATTTGGTGCCACATAACAAATCACGCCACGTCTGTGACACGGATTCTCTGAAATCGAAAAAAATTAAGGCACCGCACAGGAACGACTTACTCCGCATGAACCTTCCCAGTACACCTCTGGATTTACCCTCGCAAAGTGAATCAAAGCCTATTCCAAATGGATCGAAAGGGGGAACCGCGATTACGTGGACGGTGGTTGCTGTTGCTGGGTGGCGTGAAATTGAATGTTCGGGATAATATTAATAGGTCATGCCTTTCAAGTAGTTTTTGTACACGTGTTTCATTCATTTACGACGATGTACCTCCGATTTCGTCTACCGTTATGTCCTTTATTTTGATTGATTACTGGACTTACACGCACTGTCTTCTTCATTTTATATTTTTAATCTGTGCTGCATCACTTAACCGTTCAGTGTGAGAGTTTCAAATGAACGATGGAGTCGATTGAAAATGTAAGATGAGTTTCTGGAAACTGTACAGATTGTTTTTTTTATTTGCCGAAATTTAAATTTCAAGGTACATTACATACATATATAAATATATGGAAAGCACAGTGGCAAGGTGCACAGTGGCAAGGTCAGGATGCAGTGATGTGACGATATCTGCAGGCGCTACTTTTGATATACTTCCCGTGGAGATTATCGCCTACATCTTGAACTATCTTTCCTACGATGATATCAGCTTACTTAGAGCCGTTAGTTAATTTTTGAAATGACCAAATTTAGTCATGAAAGGAGAGATTAGAGATGGGAGAAAAGCGAACAATATTTTTCATAGACTATAAGGTTGTATGTGAAGAAGTGAAAATATTTTTTCGGTTGATCACTAGCAGTGAGTAGTCCTTTTTCACAAACTTCAAGATTTTTTTCAGTTCAGATTTCCAAAAGTTTTGATGTTGTGGCACGTTCCATCCTAAATAATTCGTTTTTTCGACTTGGTGAGCAGCTGGATAAAGCAATGAGCCGAATGAAAAGAATGCTGCCGAAAAGGGAGTCTCAACGAAGGTAATGGTTTCTGTTTTTATTCTAGTAATCAAGTCCTTCATTATTACCACTGCTATTCACGGTATAAATTCGTCACTCATCGTAAAAACTTTTCTTCAGCTATTTTGATCATAGTATTGAAGTAAAATGCAGTAGTTTGAAGGTTTCCTCGTATTTAACATTCGAGACAATATTGCGAGGCCGTCAGGATTAAGTTGATCATAATAGTGTGAATGATCGTATTTATAGTATTTGGTTGTAAAAAATCGTTTACCGTGTGTCTATTTTTATCACAGAACATAGACCTGTTTTCCGTTTATTTGCATCAGAACGAAGTAGCCATTTCTGTTTAAGGTTGCATACTTTGTCGCGGGTTAACGAGGTTTATTCAGCGTTGGAAACACGTTACGCCTTACTCTCTATGACATTCAGGAAATATATAGATAACGATTCCTGTTGCTTCATTGCCGGAAAGGTGAATTTTAGTGAATAATGAATTTTGTAGTTGTGAAATGTCATCAAGTATTGTTAATTTATTTAATGAACGATAAGCCATGGAAGTTTAAACATTCCATTTGTAAGTTACGTGTACTGGATTATTATGTCTAAGTCATGCAGGTATTGGATGAAGGCTTCTCAGTGCTGCGTATGTTGGAAAGCTGCGTTAAAAGAAGAGTGCAACCACCGGAAACACAGGAGTCTTTAAGAGACATTCGGGATTATTCAAGGTCTCTTTCGTTAAAATAAATCAAACAAGTCACTCTTCATATTTGCATTTTTCTTGTCATTGTTGGTTAAATAGTGACTGTAATTCCCGATGGTATTGTCTCATAATTTTGAGATTTTCAGTATGGCAATGGAATATTTCGAAGAACAAATTGCACCAACTCTACGTATTCGAGATCCTTTAAGTCTTATTTGTCGTTCTCATCCTCGGTATTCATTGGATTCATTCCCCAACAGTTTTCCGTCCGCAACATGGGGTGACAGGTGGATAAGTTACGATTACTGTTTCATCTTAGATATGCAACTTTAATGTTGTCTCTTTCGTTCCATTGCTCTCCAGTCAATGAAATAGAAACTTTCATTTAGCGTCCATTCGTTGTGCAGCACATCTCATTCAAATGTGATAGGTAGAAGCGGCAATATTCCACTGACACCAAGTCTTGGTGATTTTGCAAAGTTGAATCACTGGAAAGGAAGGATTGATGAGAAAGTCAAACAGCATGAACGCATAATTGCTGAACAGGATCGTGTGATACGTGAGCAAAGCAAAGCCATTAATAGTATCATTGAGTGCATGCATCAGGTAATTTTTTTCTTGCCACGTAAAATTATTTTCGATAAATTGAACTTTCGAAAATGGGATTCTTTAAAGAGAATTTCTTGGAGAACGCGATTCCTGATCCATGCTTATCTGATTTTGATTTGCAGATTAGTTCAAAAATTTCGTTCAACTTCATGAATGAGCTGAAAGCTATTGAAGAATTATCGCAACCAAATTCACAACCTGCCGGTTCATCTGGAAAAATGAAACGTTTGGGAAAAAGAAAATGTTGTGCAGCATTATCCAGGAAAGATATAAAGCGAAACTAACCGCTTTTATCAACGTGCTATATTAGGAATCTCATGATGCGAAAAATTGTGGTGATACAAATAGTTTTGACATCTAGTCTTTCAGGTATGATGGGAATTTTATCATCAGCATTCATTCTTCACATTTTGTTTGAGATCGATATTCTCTTCTCTCTGCACCTAATTTTCCAATTATATTTTAGCATCATTTTCTATCCGTACCCTCATAGCTAGAATCATTAGCACTGCATAATAGGACTTCTTTCTCCGACCAATAATTGATAGTTACAGACATGCACAATGCGGATTAAAAGTCCATTAGACTCATTCGGATTAAAAGTCCATTAGACCCGAAAATGGCATAACTTGTTTTACCTATGGGCATTATTGCTTCTAGGTATTCGTCAATAATATTCTACAAAACAAATACTCCTTGTGATCTTGCCAGCCTCATTTTCAAGCTTTGTAGATCTAAATTTGTTTATAGAATAAAATTAAATGCATCTTTTTAAACATTTTTTATTTATTCGACTGAAGTTTTCATCTTTAGTACTAGTAAAGAATGATTGGCTTGCGTGTGAACGTTAGACTGTGAGTAATGGTCAAAATGGTAGCGTTTGTAAACAGTTAAGGTTTATAGTGTGGGGTACTAATTTTAGAAGATTTATAGTAAGAGTTACTGATTTTTTTAACAATACGATAAGGTTTTATATGACGTAAACATATAATTAACAAGATGAGCTACATTAGTCCTGAAATTATCGAGGTGTGCAGTGATGTGATCAATACATATATGTGGTTAATAAAGTTATAATCTAAACAATTATGATTAGTGTGAATTAAGTAACTTGTATGTGGAAAACTTAGTTGACCGATTCATCATTGTGTATTAAGAAATATTCAAGTAATATTGTATGTAATCAGGACTCGTTTTTCCTTATTAGTTTCGTCTCGTGAAATTTCGCTTTCACGACAACATGTGAAATAATGTGACGGTATTAATGTGTAACGTAATCCCAAAATTACGTTCAGTGCCAGCAAAATTCAGCAGTACAGTACTGCATTTCACGGATAGAACACGAAGTGGATGTACGATGATGTCATACATAAAACTGCCAATTTGGAATGTTACTAATCACTCATTTTTGAACTGTGGATTTGGAGTATCCAGCTTTCTGATGATATAATAATTAACAAGATGAGCTACATTAGTCCTGAAATTATCGAGGTGTGCAGTGATGTGATCAATACATATATTTTCTATAGCGTTCACGTCTTTCCCGCCTTCGGCAAGTGCTTTCAAAATAGTACTGCGAGTTGGAGCAGCTAAAATAACGACCTGAAATTGCATAAATGTCAGGAACTACGGCAGTGCCATAATGAGGAAGCAACAGCAGTACTATTCTGTTTGTAACAACCGACACTCTTCGCCATTACCACAGAAACAAAGCAGAGAATTAGAAGACAAAATTACAAATCGCAAACTTACTTTAAACAACTGCTTCGATATAAAACCGTGGTGCCTTTTGAGAGTATTATTATAAGCGTTATTGATGGAACCCGTCAAGCTTTCGGTTTTTTTTTTATCTGCCGAAGATCGATACACCTGCACCATTTCTGACAAAAATTCAAGCATGAATTCTAAACCTCTGAAAAAATGTAATCGCGTTGCATCAAGCACTTTACTTAACGACCACAATTTTTTCCCAAGCAGACATATCTGATTATCAGAATCTGTTTCACAACAAAATTTAAACAAGGCGATCGAAAATCCGAAACATTTGGGCTATGCCAAATTACCACATATACAAGCCAGCATGTTTCTAGAGTGCGGGGTTTTTTTTGCTACAAGAAAAATCCATAAACACTGGAAATATGAACTCAATTTCGCCGATGCGCTATAAAAAAAATCAAGTATTCCTTACTTGCGAGGGAAACAACTAACCTTTTCAGCCATAAAAGCCCTTCGGTAGCTGTACCCATTTTCCCGCTGTTTTCAAGAAGATCATCTTCGATCATATCCTCTATATATTTGAATTTATCTTTCCCTTTTTCGTATTTAGTCCTAACCTTAGTAACGTTACCACTGATATCGTTCTTAATTGGAACGTATGCCGTTCCTAGGAAACCTGGAACACTCTCGTTAAATTGGCAATGTCGTTTTGGGTTGTTTCGACGATCTGTCTGATTGCAACGATGGAGCATGAAGCAAGCAAATTTTATTAGTAATGTTGGTAAAGCTTTGCAAACATTACAAGTTTAAATTTTACCTACAAAATTAGCGATGCCCTGACAGGCTCTAAGGAACTGCTCGGTTGGAACTTTGTCATTTTCGATCATGGGAAACATGTGCTCTGGATGTGAGAAGTATGTGGAAACTTCATCCAGTGATGTTGTGACCATTTTCACCGCTGTTCCTGTAATCGATTGATTACAGTTTCGTCCAAGTAATTATCATAGCTACATTTAAATGTCATTAACTTCAGCTCAAAAGTACTAAATGCCAGCAGGTTCAGTCAAAAATATAATTTCACAGGTTTGAAAGAACAAAATTAATAAGTTCCCTCACATGACCAAAAGCATTTACAAACGCAGAACACACGGAAATTAAGTCCATGACAGATGATCTACGCTAACACTCCGACCCTTTGTCATAACGGCGATACTGTGAAACTTAAGTTTCATACCAGCAACAAAAATTTAACAGATAAGAACGGTCCGTCAAACGCGGAGAAGGATGCCAATCAGTTGGTGTGGGAGTTAAGCAGTAGGTCCGGTGCGGCGGTGGTGGGGTTTGACTCGCTTTTGGAGTGGAGGTCTTTATATGTGAATACTCGATCTGAGATTGATTGCTTGCTTGTCTCGAAATGTATTCTGTATTTAGAGATACGTTCTGTATTTGGAATGCTCCCTTGATTCACTCAAAAATCTTTTCGGTCACTGCAAGCTGTTATAAAGTTTTTTCAGTTCTCTTTGGTTCTGCGAGTTTTTTGCTTCGACTTAATTTCAGAGAGTTTGATAAGATTCTTCAACATGTACTGCCAGAGACTTTCAACTGCTGCAGCTCGTATTTCGGTAAGTTTTCTGTCCGTTTTCGCAAACTTCAGAAAGTTGGAATTCAGTAATCTATTTGCTACGTTCATTTCATGGTGGGTTGGTAACATTCAATAAAAATTTAATTAGCAGATGTTAATGGGATGCTGGCCGTGAGTGTCTCGTATTCAAACAAAGATCAGAATTTCATGTGAAGTGGTTGGTTAATTGCAGATGTTGCCGATGGTTTTGCGCGTGAATAATGGAGCATCGATCCGTAGTTTGCAAACATCACCAATACAGCGTGACATTGACAGCGCAGCAAAGTATGTTGGAGCTGGTGCTGCAACAGTCGGTGTAGCTGGTTCTGGTGCTGGTATCGGGAACGTTTTTGGTTCTCTCGTTATTGGTTACGCGCGAAATCCATCCGCGAAAAACCAGCTTTTTTCCTATGCGATTCTTGGTTTTGCTCTTTCTGAAGCCATGGGCCTTTTCTGTCTTTGTATGGGTTTCTGTATTTTGTTCGCTTTTTGAAAATTTACCTGTAATCCCTAAGTAGATTTAATAGGACAGGGATGCTGAAGATTGCGGAAAATTAGCCTGGAAAAATATACGCACCTGCTATTTCTATTCGTCAATAATACCTTGTTAAAATCCGTGTTATTCGTAGGTGTGTCATTTATGCTATTCATTCTATCAATATTTATAAAGTTAGGTTTTAATTGTTCGAAGAAGTACATGTTGATTGCAGAGAAATACTAATCATCAGTGATCAAAGATCAGGCAGATTGCGAACATCTCTAATCATTAAAAATACTTTTGAATTAAATTTTAAAAGTGATGCGGTTTTTTTCAACATTCAAAGAAATTTTAGGCTGACTTAGTTTATTTAAAGATTATCAGGTAAACAAAGTTAGAGTTGCCAACTTAGCAATCCTGTATAGATATATAATTTTGTTCAGCTGGTACTGGTACAATATTTTTACAGGGTACACGAAAAATATGTTCCGCTTGCTTGCACAATTTTTCGCTTCCAAGGACCAATATTCTTCCAAGGGTTTTCAACTCCCAGAATGTTATATACTCTTTTTGATCCATCAATTCGTTGAGATCTTCTTCTGCTATAAATAGTTTTACTACCTGAAATTTAAAATAAAATAGCATCAAGGTTGACATTGCTGTTTCCGAAACCGTTGAGTAAAGGTAGTTGTCCATAATGATACGCTGGCACTCCATTTTAGTTGTGATTTTAACTCTTTCTAAGGCTTGATAGGAAAGTAAATGTAACAAACTAACATTGTAGGTGTAAATGATTTGTGAGATTCTTGATGGGTCTGGGTGCTGAATGTCACCTTCATACTGAAAAGATCCGATCAAGAAATTATATTTGGTCATGCTGTTTACTTCCAAGCGTTTAATTACAAGAACTTACAATAAGTGGCAAGGCACCCATTTTCAGTGCTGCCAGAGTGCAGGTAATCTGATGGAAGGTATTTGTTGTACTTATGATTAAGCTCGGTTCATCGGGGAACATAGCACTTTGAATACGAGTGATTTTTGCTTGCAGATTTTCTTGTGAAATGGGTAGTAATAGCGAAGCAGAAGCATTTCTGCAAAAGAAGAGTACGTGCTTTCAGCGGAAGTGACGTCCCTTTCATTTAAGAGTGCATTGATGTGTAACTTACTTAATTGGAAGGAGTAGTGAAATAGATTCACTGGAAACCGATTCTGGCTTACACGAGTTGGATGCTTTCGGGAAGAATCCACTCCACCACGAATCTCGGTTCGACTTCATTACAACCTGAAATATCGTAATATATCTGTCGCGGAGAATGTGATGCATCTCTACAACCAGTGTAATGTTCTTGTAGTTCCTTAATACCTTGTATGGGTAGTAAGGTCGTCTGCCGGTTAAATGAACCTGTGGCGGTGGTATTCGTTCGTCTGGACTTACGTGTCGTATCACTAGAACACGTTCTATTGCCTGTAACATGTTGAGGGTAGAGATGAATGGTAAATGGAAAGATTGTTTGCGAGACGATTTTCAAATCTTTACAGCCCCGATGGTTGGTGACGCGAAACATACAATGTCGCTGATTGCTGCATCCAAAACTTCTTTAGTTCTGATCAGTCGGGTTCCCATCCAGAAAGCATCAACTGTCACTACTGTATCAGCACCACTGCTTCTCACCAAATCTCGTAGATGGTCGACGTCCTCGTTTGTGCCACTCTGAGCAATATAGTCTATCATAATTGAGGCATTACCGATGTGAAGCACTAAATGATGGTTAATTTATAGCTCATTAGCGTGCCATGACACTCTCTACACTCGAAATGAGTGTCTCGTGTAGCTAGTCGCTAATTACCAATTAATTAATAAGCTACTCAAATGCTCACAACGGGTAGAACAGTTAGTCCTATCCGAAGTGCAGCCAATACAGCAATAGGAAACTGTATAACATTGGGTAAGTATAGCACTATTGGCTTATCCTTCATCTGAAACTCTTTGAACACAGCGGCACATTTATTCATTAAAATGTCCACAGTTTCGGCGCTTAATTCTGTCTCATCGAATACTTCGTTATCGTAGTAATTGCCGATCCTAAATGCAAAGTTTATTTATTAATTTATCCTACTTGATTCCTATTCTCTCAACTCGTTCACTTTGGAAAATTTAGTTTCACTCTTCTCCCTCTCTAAAATTTGAAATATTTGACACTGTAATGTCCGTCCAAGCAAATAAAGCATTAGCGCCTGCAAAAGTCATAAGCAAGTGGGTGGAGCATTACGTACGATACTAGCAAACATTACCAGTAAATTCGAGAAGTCTCCTTTTGTATTTTGCTTTTCCAAGCATCGACACATTCGTATGATAAGTTTTTGATAGCCATTACAGTGATTAAAAGTGCAGAATTCAGCTCTAAAGATACAACTGAATCGTTCAATGATAGCTCACTTTTCATATTTATTTCACTTATGCACGAAATTAGTAGGTTTGGAAAAGTCCGGAAGATATATCCATCCTAATTTAGAATACGGTGGTAAATCCTAAAGAATCAATATAAAAAAGCAGTAACAGGAAATTTGAGATTGGACATATCTGGTGGGGCTATGAAGGAATGAAATATGCTTTAAGCATTCCATTCATTTTTTATCGCCAGAACATTTGTAACGAACCATTCCAGTGGTTGAGAAATTCAGAAAATTATACTGCACAATAGCCAGCAGGTCATTATATCATCATGCTGCTATTTGCTCACTTGATTTAGGCAAAACGATTATTGGCCACGATTAAATTCGTTATTCTCTTCCTCCCGCCGAAGACGACTTTTTCCTTTCAATCTGTTAACAACCTCAAATTAGTCTCGATTTTACATTTTGAATATTCAGTTTCTAGTCAGTTCGAGGATTTGCGTCTCCCTTTCTCAGAAAGTGTAGCGTTTGAATGATCTGACATTTATTACAACCGACAAAATGCGTGAACCAGAATAACGTGCCAGTTTATTGGAATGCCAATTATAAAGTCCACATACTGCTTAACATCGACGTAACTATTACTCCCCATGTAAATGTACACTGGCAATACACTCTCTGACCGGTAACTAGAACCACTGATAAACTAAGAAGACTGAAAACTTTGAAGAATTGACGAAAGATGAAACGCGAAATTATATCAGACTGTTAAACGGAAATGTAATAAACTAAGGATAATAAACGATGTCGAAACAAACAACATATATGTAATCTTGTCATATAATCCAAAAATTCTTTAAAGTCACTGCTTTGCTTTAAGTGTTAGTTCTTAGCCAGTGCGCATTTCTTGTCGACCATTCCACAACTGATCAATAACCGTTTCATCGATAAGTGTAGTAGTATCACCCAAATCTGCAGCTTTATCACCTTCGGCAACTTTCCGTAATATACGACGTGTCACCTTTCCTTAAAATATAAATTATTAAATATAAAATACCTGACCAGGAGGTTAATGAAAGGATAATTAAAGTGGATAAAATAAGAAAATTTAAATAGAAGAAAAATGAGAGATCAATAATCTTATTTTCACATACGCAAATGAGGGACAGATACAATGGATGAAGAGTAAAAACAACTTACTACCGAAGCCTAATTTACTCGATTTCTACTCTGATAAGTGGAAATTATTCGCTACTCACCTGATCGTGTCTTGGGTAGTCCCGGAGCTACTTGTATAATGTCCGGTACAGCGATTGCACCAATCTTCTTTCGAACAAGAAGTTTCAGATCTTCAATTTTTTTTTCCGTAAGTTTGGCACCCTGAAAAAACAATCAAACAGAACATCGTTAAAGTGATGCGGAGGTAGTTAGAGCAGATCATGAATAAGTACTCAGGATGAATATGAAATATACAGTACCATTCGTAATGTCACGAATGCATATGGGAAGTTGCCTTTGATGTCATGTGGTGCTGCAACTACAGCGGCTTCCACTATATCGTCGTCCGAAACAAGTGAAGATTCGATTTCAGCAGTAGAAAGTAAATGGCCAGAAACATTCATGAGATCATCGATGCGTCCTATAAATCACATTTTCATCTCGAAAAATCAGTCTCGAATATTCACTAGTGCTAAAATAAGCAGCCAAGTTGCACCTGTGATCCAGTAGTAACCATCAGTATCTCGACGTGCTCCATCACCAGTGAAAAAGTAGCCCGGGTATGGCGAAAAATATGTTTTCATAAATCTGCCATGATCACCCAAAATGCTTCTACTTATACCTGGCCAAGCTCGCTTGAAACACTGCAACGATTAAAACACTAAACACTGAGGTAAAAGTTGTCTGCACTGAAACGGAAAAAGGACAGTACTGTTAATAAGACGGATAGTATGACAATACGTAAAACTGGCTCAAGCTATATAATCAGAAATGGAAAAGTCACCAAGATCCCTTTACCAGCTCCTTCGATTTCTCGACCTTTTTCATCAATAATAACTGGTTCTATTCCAAAGAAAGGGACTGTTGCGCTACCCGGTTTACAGGGAATTGCTGCCGGTAAAGGAGCAATCGTATGCCCTCCAGTTTCTGTTTGCCAGTAAGTGTCAATAACAACACAACGACCTTCACCAACAACCTGAATTTTGTACGTCAGTCATCAAAGCGTTTATCATACTAAATTTAAATGAGCAAAACTACGGTTCACATTTGACTACCTCGTGCAACCATTTCCATGCTGCTGGATTGATTGGTTCACCAACTGATCCCAACAAACGCAGCGATAAACGATTATACGGTTTAACATACTCATCGCCAAATGCCATCAAAGCCCGTACTGCTGTTGGTGCAGTATATAAGGTCGTGACCTGAAGGTACAAAAATCTCACATCACGCGTAAGTTGAATCAGCTGAATAATGCATCTAAGTAAAGGCATTTGACATCGTTTCAGTAATTCGATTACTAATTTAGCACTAAGTTTCGGAACTATTTTCATCACCAAGTGAAAAAAATGAAAACAGAAGCAAAATCTAAAACAGCAAATGCAGCGATTATCACTTAATTACAATCACCAATGACTTACGTTGTACTTTTCCACAATTTGCCACATTCGTGAAGGTGTTGGGTAACTTGGCACACCCTCATATATAACACATGTTAAGCCATTAAGAAGTGGTCCATATACCAGATAAGAATGCCCAGTAATCCAACCGCAATCAGCTGTACACCTGTATATAATTTAATAATAGCAAAATTATTTCCTCAGGCATATCATGCATGGATTTAATTCTCTTCGCAATCTTTAAGTTTTCAGTTTGAAATAGCTAAATTTACAACTTGTTTTTACTTCACTTAACATTCTTGCATGCATGGAATTACTATAAAGCCATAACTTCGGACATGAAACGGCCAAAAAATCCTACTCGTTACAACTTTTAAGACCACTGAATTACTGAAGGCAGTAAACAGTCAAATATTACATTACAACTACTTTTTCGTTTCAACTTCACCCATACTAAAAATACGACACCTCAGAACTCACCAGTACACATCCTTTTCTGAATTAGCATTGAAAACATATTTGACAGTAGCATAAGTATATGTCATATAACCAGCAGTAGTATGCACGATTCCTTTTGGTTTGCCTGTCGAACCTGATGTGTAAAGGATAAAAAGAGGATCTTCCGCGTCGTTCCATTCGACTTCAAAGTTAATTCCTTTGCACCGTTCCATTTCTTCGTTCCAGATAACATCCCGTTTTGAATCAAATTTCACCTGATGAGGAAAATTTTTAAAAATATATTGCAACAGCAAGTCAACAAATTCATAATCTTTCTAGGTGGAAAAATTGTAAAATAATTACTCATTAGGAAATCTTGGGAATATTTATTTTAGGAACATTAAATATGACATCAGTGAACTGAGAATTTAATAAGTTTGATTTCTTTTCACTTAATGAAGTGAAAATAACAGAAAAAAGCAAGGTTATGAGGCTCAGTTCCATTTTGCTTCACCTTCAACACTTTTGTCCTTACCATCAAAATACAACGTTACAGAAAGTAAACATTACAAATAAAATTTACGCCGATAGAAGCAGTATCGTTCGGTTTACGGACACGTTCCAAATGCGGTACAACTATGACTCTTTCAACTGCCTTACCCTATAAATTTTCTTTAGATATCAACTATTGTATTAGATTACGAGAAAAACAGCAAACTGGATAACGGTTGCTTATGATGACAGTGCAAGAAAAAATTTTCATCATCACATTTGGTCTAACAGCTATACCCAAACTGAACTATACACCTACCGAAACATTGCACTCATCAAGAGCATTGTCAGCTATCAATTTTAGAGGTACAAGCTTCTTGCCCCGATAATATCCATCAGCAGTGATCAGAATACGAGCCTCCGTTTGGCATATTCGAGCTGCTAAAGCATCAGCGCTAAATCCAGCAAACACTACAGCGTGAACAGCACCAATTCTAGCACATGATAACATGGCTATCGGTAACTCAGGAATCATAGGTAAATAAATTACCACAATATCGCCCTAAATTAATAATAGTTGCATGCAAGATAGAGGTGCATAACAATATCGTAGCTATCTCCAAGGTATTCTTGAATAAATTTAATGCAACTGAGAAACAAGCTCATAATACATTGCATGCCATTATTAGGACTTGGATGACAAATTTTAAAAAACAGTAATTGTATTTTGAACCTTCTTAATTCCGTGAGATCGAAGAACGGCAGAAAAAGTGACGACTCTGTCAAACAGATCTTGAAATGTGACGGAACAACAATCACCGGGTTCATTACCTTCCCACAACAATGCCGTACGAGAGCCATATCCTTAAATACTGATTTAAATAAAAGGAATCTAATTAACTTTCCAATCTTAAACTTGTTTAAAATAACTCCACGATGAGAGCAAAATGTCAATTTTCTAAGACTTACAAGTAAAGAACCTCTCATCAAATCTAAATGCTTTCTTTTAATTTTTAATTGTGTCTCAAATTTGCCTTTGCTGATGTTTTGTTCCAAGCAATTGTACGCGATGTTCGTTCGTGATCCTTCCATGAAATGTACAAAGACATCTCCCTTACGATAATCGAAATTCCACTCCAATCCCTAAATAAAATGCGATTTTTCGTAGAATGCAAAAGTCCTGATCAATAAACTGCCAAGAATATGGAATAAACTGAAAAGCAAAAACTTGGTTTGTTACAGAACAAAAGACATTTTCGGTCTCTAAAAAAAGGGAACTTAAAACTGAAGCACAATAAGCAATATGGTAAAAATTTCTCTCAAAGTGATTATTTCCCGCTCGACTCCGCAATTTGGACAACACAATGTAATAAACGGAAACATGGATGTCTCAAGGTAAAGGAGGAAAATAATCCACCTTTTTGGATGTTTCCTCGAAGTAAAGTTCTTTAGCTACCGTTTTCCAAAACTCGTCAACATTATTGATGGAATTGCTATACATTTCTCGATAAGAATCAATCCCTTTTACATGAGCACCTAGAAGATTCAGAAGTTCAAATGAAAGATATAATGAAATGAAATTCTTTAATATAATGAAATTTCTTTAATAAAAAGGACATTAACTTGGCTTACATCAAGTCATATCAAAGGTGATTAGTAGGGAATCAAAGCTTTGTCTGTTGAGTAGAATGGCATAAAAGGTCCCAAAGGAACAGGAAATCCTATTTAACTCAATACAACATGTTAACCTGATATGAAAACACCACTGTGTCCTTCTCTTAGTGTTTTCTGTGTCGTATTACCATCTGTTTGTGGCCCACTTAAAATCTGTGGAATCTTTTAAATATCATCTCAAAGGTGACCACACGGAGAGGAACGACCGCCACAGTTGGAAAAAATGCTATAAGCATTGCAAACATTCCCGGAAAGTGATAGGTATTTAGGCGATGCTTTTTGTGAAAGCGCGAAAGTCGAGAGAATTATAAAATGTGTTGTAGAAGCAGACGCTTCCACTGATACTACAAAACAAGGAAACCAATATGAAAACGATATAAAGCAGACCAGCAAGAATAGGTGCTGGAGGGACAAACCATTCCTCGTCCTCTTCTATATCGTCCGTTCTGGGAACCTCAAACTTGACTCGAGCATCCGACATTATTACTGCCAAATTTGAAACAGTGAATCAGGCGTACCCGCGATATCTACAAACATATGATTCAGCGAATTCACTGAAACAGTAAAATTTGCTTCAGAATTACGGAACTCGTCGAGGGATGAATCAGTGTGACGAAATCTACCGTTACCTTTTTTCTTAATTGGCCGATTCATAGTGAACCGGTCAGGATTAAAACATCACACGTCAACAAGAGCCGCACGAGCAATAAGCAAATCGCCACCTTACTCTCCTTCAGGTCCGATCCTCTTCCATACATCCCCTAACTATCCCGGATTTCCCTCTCTTCCACTGGATTGCCTTCCTCCTCCTTTTCCTCCCACATTTCAATGGGACGAAAGCAGGTAACCACTGTTGGGATGAGTCACGTGATGTGACGTGGACAAGAGAAGCTTGTTCATCCTTCTGCCAAACAACGACAAGCTGAGATTCAGGTGAACTGCGAGCTTCGCAAATTCCCAGTCCACCTGCAGGCTGCAAGCATCAAGAAGGGATCGATGAATAATGAATGTGTCGCTGAAGCACAACATTCTTGTCTCCTTCATGTCATCTCTCTCTCTCTCTCTCTCTTCCCTTCATCGGAAATGTTGCCAACATCTCAAAGAACTAGACAAACAAAATGTCCGTGAACGTTGCGAGAGAAAGTGAAAACTTAAAGCTTCAAAGGCCAACGAAAAAGCTTCAGAAGATGAACCCAGAGAGCTTTGCTGCAATCCATACCGCCCGAGACAGGTCGGATACCACTGCAGTGATTCCCTGAATGATTTGATGGTTGAAGTGAGGAAAAGAATGGGTGCAATCAGGAAGGCACCGCTATTTGTACTCCCAGTTGGTTGGTTTTTGGTCGTTGGCAAGCTGTGGACGAGCAATTTATCAAGCATCCTCTCTGCTAACAGTCTCTCTGATAGGACCGAAGATCACTATAATCAACGATGACAAACCGTCGCTGAAGGACGTGCTGATAACAGGTTTCATTAGCGCTTCATTGCATTTCACCAGTCTTCATCCCATCAGCATTATTATCAAACCCAGGAGCCGCACAGCACAACGAACAAATTAACTTCCTCTTTCAACAGTTTCCTGAAACGGCCACAGACAGGCTTGTGTGTGGGATCAGCATCAATCAACACTAACAACTTTACTTCATTCTCCCAAAAAGAAAAATGCAAGTTTAAACAAGGGACAGCCTTTCCCAATCCCAATGCCCACCCTTCATCCTAATGCAAACTTCAAGTGTTTACCAGTTTTCAAACTATCAGTAAATAATGGAAAGCAAGTTGATAGAGAAGCAAAGGAAGAGGAGGAGGGAGAGAAGAACTGAGATTCGACCAGTATTCACACTAATCTCCCTACATAATAGATTCAACCTGCGACAGGTGCTTCTGAGGTCATATAGTTGCGGAATTCTCGGTAGAGTTTCATCGGAGTGGCGATGTCGCTGAGCTCTGCTATGGTATGGCAAGGGTGACAAGATGAAATGCTGTGGTCATCTAGTGCTTAGATAACGGAGCTTAGTGTACGTACAGAGGTACGCCACAAGGTCTCATATCAAATGAGACGTGCATGGGCGCTCAATTCCTTCAGCGCAAACCACTAAAGATTATTGATAGCAGCCAAGTGCACCGTGCCAAAATCTGTGGCACAGGACTCTGTGTCTCAGGCTTCATGCACCTGATTGTTCAACCACTGAGCATCCTGGAAATGTCCTTTGCTCAGTGAAACATATTATCATCAATTGGACCAGTTGCTCTCAGTACAGAGAGAGACTGATCCGTGAAATGAGGCGATGAACAATCATGGGAAGTGGGAATTTGGAAGATGTGGTGTACTATAGGAGGGTAGCAGAGCGGTGGTGATGAAAACATCGGGTGTCACAGCCATTAGGCCAGTGTAGGGATCTCATGGCTGCTGATGTGTGTGCCTGGTGAGGCCTGAATACTTCCACTTCTATTACCATTAGTACTCGGAGAACCGGAAGGAAAGGGAAGCGCCGTCCTCTCGATTCAAACCTTTCTAACGTCCAATGCGAAATTCAGTCAGTGAGTTTGGAAAAAGTTCTGGAAAGTTTGTGAAGTGCTATAAGGTACAGCGTGAGCCTTTGCGTTAAGCTGATTTCCACAGTAAACACTGATAGCTCCAACGTAATTCCACTCTATCCTAATTTCACTTACATCAAATCGCTACTTGTCTGTATCAATGACACGAGATCAGACCTATCAAGTACTTGCTTCATTTCTAGTGTGCATTTACGGCCTGTCTTTAATCCCAATTATTTGATGAGAAAGTTTTTAAATAAAATACCACTTGGTGATTTCATTTAGAAATGAAAGGACCTCGAGGATACAGACACATTCCAAACATGAACTGCTCCTTTGTAGACTTCGGCTTCCGGCATCCTCTGTGTTCACTCCTTGGTTTGTTTCACAGGTAAATTAGAAATGATTTCGGATTTAAGATTAGAACTGTAGAAGATGTGAGACAGTAGCACACTAAGAAGTGCCGCTTGTATATTGCAGATGAAGTCACATCATTGGTTTTAACAGTCAGTTGATCAAGGAAAACAAATGACCTCTATCAAGGTGAAGTCTGTGCCATGAGCGAACGTGCTATGATCACTGATCAGTGAAATGAAGCATTCATCGGTCGCCGAAACTGCTCAGCTGAAAACCGGATGGATGGAGTAAAAATTCTTCTTCTTCCTCCTCTATTAGCATTATTTCTCCTTCATATTTTTCATGCAGGGGAAGGAAATGTGCTACTTCGATATGGTACCGGTAAGCATCTTTTCTTGACAGGCCTGGGCCCCACTGGTCAATTACATGAGTCAGATGGAGTGTGCGCCTACACTTCCGGTCCATTGGGATGCAAGAAAGATGGAAAGGCAGCAACATTTATGGGAGCCTTCGTCAAAATAACAATGATTCAGGTTAAAATTACACCGTGCGGTTCAATGTCGAATAAGGAGATGGTGCGGAATAAAGAGCGTATGGTGGAACAGCTCCTCGTCGATTATTAATCAGCAATGAAGGAGGCTGTAGTTTTATTGAATTTATGCATTTCATCGAAATTCCTTTCTGTGGACGACAGCACAGCACCCTAATTTTCACTTCCATTAATCAGAAATAACCTGTACTTCTGACAATTGGAGATTCCGATCGGTCGCAGAGAGGAAGTAAAGGAGATTTGATTCATTTGCAAACTGCCCGTGGCGTGGTTTATACGGAGAATTTGAGATTTCTTAGAGAAAAATGTCCGAATGAGCTTCAAGCAAAAAGTCTTCCCTGGAACAAAGTGCATCTTTCGTTCCGTCAACTGCTTCTTCTTCTTATGGGATTTCATCCCTCACTCAGTATCTTTTTACTCTTCATATATTTGAAATCACTAAAATTGTTGGATATTTGCTTCGCAATGAGCCGACTAGCCGAAATTACATAGAGCGCAGAAACTGGCAACAAAGGTATTACGCAGCGATTCGTTTTCTAATCGAGGAGTGCTGATTTTCAAGAAATGTTTCGCTGTTTTGCAGAGTGAATGTGTCGTGGACTGGTTCTAGCGATGCCTGTAATGTCGAGCTTTTCGTGCAGAGCAGCTCGCTTTGTTGTTTGCGGAGATGCTATGCTCAAAGTTGGGTAATTAAACCATTTGTTAACGCAACAAACAAACACGATTACGGTACAAATAATAAAGCTAGTTATTTAACGTGAATGTAATGCGAAAAAGGGAAAAAGGAAGCCACCCGAGAGGTTGACGGAAATGATATCTGGGAATGTGGGGACGTATAGTAGTAAGCCATGGGGAAGGTTAACAGCAACCCTGGGTTGTTCGGGGCGTGAATTTAAGGAGAGTACGTGGGGGAAACGACAGTATTAGTAATGTGGGATAGCGTGGACATTGCTTAGAGGGCAAAGCTTGCAGGGATAGATGGGGACAGTACGTGAAGACATTAACCAAAAGACATTAGAGGGATGATGGATTTAGATGTCTCTGAATGATCACAATTTAAGCTCATTGTTGTGTCGGAACAAAATTTAGAGAGCAACTTACAACCTCAAACTTGGGTAATTAAACCTTTACTATAAACACGATACACACGAGAAAAAAGCAACATCAAATAA
>JABVXS010001048.1:0-19250 GCA_013365335.1 Madathamugadia hiepei | reverse complement strand
AACTGATAGATAATAATTGATAATTGATAAGTGATGATTGATAATTGATAACTGATAGATAATAATTGATAATTGATAAGTGATGATTGATAATTGACAACTAGTAGATAATAAGTGATAATTGATAAGTGATGATTGATAATTGACAACTAATAGATGATAACTGATAATTGATAATTGATAAATGATGATTGACAATTGACAATTGCTTGCTTTTCTTCTCACCCAAACATTTCATCCAAAGAATTTTTCAGCAGTAACCCTAACGGAATATTATTACTGCGAAAAAACAATCATTATTTCAAATTTCGAATGGATACTGAATTGTACCAAGCAATCAGCTGAGAGTGGCCAAATTTTTTTGAGGTAATTTCATTCAAACTACAAACTGAACAAAAATGATAGAGAGAGAGTGAGAAAGTGCGAGGACGTGAAAGAGGATAATTCACCCTGGTACATTTCAAATTCAAAACAATTGAAACATTTTGATTGCTTTCAGTTTGAAATTACGGCTTTCTTTTTTAAAATTTAAAATAAATTAGGAAAGAGAACCAACCGGATGTTTGGCTAATTTTTATTAAGATTTCGTTATGTATGGACATTAGCCGTACCAATATCGATTTTTTTAATGTATATCGGGATATTCTACAATATTCAGTGCAAATGGCGGAACTTTTCCGAAACAAACAATACAAGTGGCAGTAAACAAACAATTTTCAATTTTTTTTTTTTTTTAATTTCTAATTTTGTCTTAAATGCATATGTTTGTTGGCAGAACATTGCTTTTATTAATTTAATTAATTTTATATATTGAAATTGTTCGATAATAATTTACATTGAAGCATTGCAAGGATAAATGTTTGCAGGAGTGGAGGAAAGGGAGAATAATTACGGTAGATTGATGCTCATACAGGGAGCAATGATAAGTGGTGCAATGGAAGTTGAAATTTTTTGTTTTTATTTTTTAAAACAAATCGCCGTAAAGTTTGCAGGAAAAAAAGCTGAAATTCCAGCTCATATTATCATAAATTGCTATGTTGTTTTGTTCAATTGCGTGCTACCCACCGTTTGCTTAATTTTTGTTAAGCGTTTCCGTGCCAACATCAGGTTATCCATTGAGGAATTGCTGAAGAAAGCAAGGAAAGCAATTAATCTTTCATTGTTTCGGACAAAAATTCAAACCATTTGATAACATAATCATGCTCCTCGCTAATGATTTATGCTTTATTCCTTGGAACAATTCATCCTTTATCCAAAACGATTTTCCCATTAAAACATCCATTTTATGTGTCATTTCAACCTCAAATGCTTTTGTGTATTTTATTCAATTATTTAATCAATTGAACAATTCATTTGAACAATTCATTTGAACAATTGATCTCAACAATTCATTTGAACAGTTCATTTGAACAATTCATCTGAACAGTTCATCTGAACAATTCATTTGAACAATTCATTTGAACAGTTCATTTGAACAATTCATCTGAACAATTCATTTGAACAGTTCATTTGAACAATTCATCTGAACAATTCATTTGAACAGTTCATTTGAACAATTCATCTGAACAGTTCATCTGAACAATTCATTTGAACAATTCATTTGAACAATTCATTTGAACAATTCATTCGCAAATTCATTTCTATTGATTTTTTTATTGCTGCATCTAACTCATTTGCATCGATCAGGACAAAATAAACATTTCATTAACACAAATTATTTTTTCAAATTCAATCTTTTCAAAGTATTTGCATAATTCCAACTTTGCTACCATTAATTTCCAAAGCTTAAACTTATTTCAAACTGAAAGCAATTTGAAATGAAATGAAATGAAAAAAAAAAAAATGAAATGTCGTAATTTTTTATAAAAAAAATTATCTTTTAAACCTGGAAGTTGATGATGATGAACTTTCAATACTTTATTTATCTGCAACAATCTGCTTTTTCTTTCGCGAAAGATTTTCCAAAGTTTTATATCTGTGCGATGTGATTGAAAATTACAACAAACACATTGGTTATTAATTAGCATTAATTAGCACAAGAAGTTAAATGTTGCATTTTTTGATTGGAAATTCCTTGCACAGAAGTTTTTTTTTTAGCAAATGCACTGACTGTGCGGATACATCATTTATTCTGTTTTGCATTTGCTTGTCTTTCATCCCAATAGAGTTAATTTGTTATAAGTTTGAATTTTTTAAAATTAATTAAGCTAATTTGAAAATTGACGATTTTATTGCGACATTTCTGTTCAATTTGAATTTTTAAATTTATTGTCAAATATGAAGGTAAAAAAAAAAAAGTTGTACTTTCATAATTTCCACAGGTATTTTTTGCATTTGTTGCCATGGGATACTGGACACGTACGAGGTTGTTACCTATTCAAACCTTTGTAATTTTCCGCATGTATTTTTTTTTTTTTGGCATGAAATTCATTAATTGACGAGCAATACTGTCATCGGAATAATCGAAAAAATGAATAAGTTATTAATTACTGATTTGAAATGGAATCATTAATACTTATTGTAAATTTTCAATTTTTTTTAAAGTAAATTTTTAATTTTTTAAAGTAAATTTTTAATTGAAATCTTCCAATGTAATTGGCTTATGTGTAAAATTATTGTACTATTAGCGGATAGCGTTTTTGTTCAACAGAAGATAAAATTTATTTAAAATTAAAATTTTGGAAAGTAGTAAAATGTATGAATGATGATGTGTGGGAAGACCTTTGTATTATTTGAATTAATATAAAGAACGGGGAAAAGTTTCGAAAAGAAAATTCGTCATTCAATGTGCATTAAAATTTATTTTTATTTTTTTTTCAAATGATTATGACTAAGCAATTTTTTGAGCAAAATTTAAAGTATCAATCAATGAAAAAAAGTATGCTTGAGACTAAAATCACGGTTGACGTATGCAGATAGACGACTAATAAACGCAGTCTACTTATGAAGTCATATCTATTTTTAGGATTGCATTCATCAAAAAATTCCCATAATATTTGGTCAGCAAAAGAAAAAAAAAAAGAACAAATTGAAAAAATCACTTTTCCGACTTCTTTCATCCATTCATTCCTTACTGCAATTAGCAATATAAAAATTTGCGCATCAATAATTTCAAATTTTTTAATGAGAATGAATTTGATGCTACAGTTATGCATACGGTAAATAAATTAATGAGTGCCAATGAAACCAGCTAGCGTTAATTAATTTTTGTAAATAGTCAATTAAATCATGAAGAAAACAGAAACAATTTTTGTTAATTTGGGATGAATAAAATTTTTACATGTAAATTTAAAATTTTCATTGTAAAATTCGAGCTTTTCGACAAAATGTACAATTATTCTAAATTAAATACAGCAAACATTAAAATTGATGATAAATATACAAATATTGTAGAAAAATCAAAAGCATTTTGTAATGAATGGATCAAAATTTGAAAATAACAATGAAATGTACTGCAATGCATGTAATTATGAAAATGCTTACAAATCTTCAGACATCAACAAATGCTTACTGTAATAATACGATATGCTTATACAATAGAGTGCAGTAAATGCTGATCACTACTTTTTTATTACTATAATAAAGCAAATGTTGATTAGTACTTCATTTCAAATATATTTGAGAAAGGCCAAAAATGATAAAATTTAAACTTTCTATTCGTCGCAGAAAAAAAATTCATGTCAAATGCGAATGTCCAAAATGAACGATAAAATTTTTCCATCAACAATTGAAGTTCAAACGTTAATAAACATCATGCATTTACAATACGATCATCAGCAAGTGTACTTGAATTCTCCAATGAATTATACGTTTGTTCATGTTGCGTAGCACGAAAACCGTCCCAGAAACGTCGATTAAATCGTTGAAATAAATGACAACAATCTACAAAAAAATTATTAATACTGGAAAATCCATGCTTGAATGATAAAAAAATGCATTCGTAAAACATTTTTAAAGGTTATTGCATGTAGGAATTCCCGAACGAATCAAGAAAAAAAGATCCTTACGATAATTAAGCTAATCAAAATTATTAGAACTTTATTACTTAAAAATCGGTCTTCAAATCCAAAATAATTGATTTTATCTCGCATTTACGGAAAAAATTTTTTCCCACCTAATTTCAGCAGATTGTTTGAAGAATACTGAGACCAATTTTCTTCAGCATTCATTAAATCCCGCGATTCGACAGCACATAGAAGTTGCACAAGTGATTTTTCCTCCTTTTCTTGACTTCTATAACGATCCTGCAATCTTGAAAATTTTACAAAATCTATTGGGGAACATTCAATTATTCAAAAAAATGCTTAGTAAGCATTAAAATACAACTTTCAGCTCAATTGCAACGACAGTTAGGAATATTTGAGCATAATATTCTTTCTTTTGTTGCTCCAAACTAAATGTCTAATTGCGAAGTTTACTCTCACCTTCTCGACATTTTTTTCAAGTGATTACTTCTATTGAAAAACCATTCATACCTCACCAATTCAATCTGAACTTTTAATACATTTTCCTTATTTTCAAATCTTATTGCGGCTATTCCTTAAAAATTAGTAAGGAACATCAAGAAAAAAAGTCTGAGGAAATAATTTTCATATACATACCCTGATGACTTCGTAAGCATCCATTATAATAGCAATGAATAACGATAAAACTACGTAAATGAATAATGACACAAAGATATAAATGTAAATTGTGCCAAAGATTTTAACAACTGTATTAGATTGGTTAATAGTGAAAAATGTTGCAAACATATCATCACCATTTAATAATGAAAACAGTGCTTCTGATGATTTTCCTAACGTCCGAAACTGAAATTATTCTGAATTTGATGCAAAATGTTTTTCTTAAAATTTCAATTGTATCAGTAAATTTTACTAAGGATAAAAAAAAACGATTCGAAATAGCACAAATACATCAAGAAGCAGATCAATCATTTTCCAGAACAGTTCGATTATAATCTAACCGTCAGTATTGCTAATTTCGGATGATTAATTAAACAGTAACTTTGATGGCTTCGATAAAAATTTAAAAGCCCCTTAGCTACCGAAAAAAAAACCTTTAGACTATATGGTCCAATTATAACCCAACCAGCAATCAGAAAACCAGAATAAAGAACTGCTGCACATGACATAAAGCGAAGAATATTTGGTAAGGATTTCTTCACTGTCAAAATTAATATCTAAAATGAAAGAAAATTTGGTGAGAACTTCTTTGTCACTAAAATTATTACCTAAAATAAAACTTTCCTTGCAAAAAAAAAGAATCTCAGAACAGAAAATTAATGGTCAAAATGAAATATTTAAAACTGTACGGAATGAAAAGAAACTAACGTTATATTTTGAAAAGAAACAGAAGTAACGCAACACACCGGCATAAACCAAGAGGGCACCCGTGCCCAGTAATATACCAGAGTTAGTAAATATATTACTATCAAAATCCTAAAATTTTACAGAAATATTCATGTTTTTTTACTGATGCGATGAAATTTAGAACATCGAGAAATGAAACAATAAATTAGCGTTTTTTCTGAAAATATTAAAAAATACAATTCAAATCCCAAATGTAAATTATCAGATCGATACAAGAAGGCAATTCGTCTCTCTGTTACACTTATCCTCTAGCCAAATTATTATTGTGAAATGCAAAGTTATTCCTGGCGATAATTTTAAATACCTCAGAACTTATCTTTCATGCTGAGAGCTTGGGACGCTACATAAAAAGATCAGAAGACTTACTCTGAATTCAATTGTAATTTTGCACAAAGTACCACAAATTATGCATATATCGTTTATAACAATCATCACATACCAAAAATTCAAAAATTCCAAATGATCACCTAGCATCAACTTACGCCCCAAAACATTTGTAACAAATTCGACCGTTGCCTAAATTGCAACACCTCACCATGAATAAACAATTAATATTTAGTTTTATGAGATTAATTATTTTTCAGCTATATGCCAAATGAAAAGTTGTGATATCATAAGGAACATCATGATCAGTTTTATGTATGGATACATAAACCTAACTGAAGGATGAAATTCATTGTACAAAATCCTTGACTTCTTATTAAATACTGCAAAAGTAACCAATTTCAGGAGATATCCTCGAAGAATCGCACGACAACATAGTATTAACGAAGCGACGCACAACAATAAAATTAGAATATCAATAACAAATAACATAATGTTTGCCGTTGATTTACCATCACCTGAAATGAAAAATGGCAATTGCAACACCTGAAATGAGGACTGATAAATGCTATATTTACCATATTTATCTTTAATGTTCAAATTCATTGAAAAAAAATACAATAATACATCGAGTTGATCTCTCCAACATTGAATTAAAATGCCTTTTTTTTTCAATTTTTTTAGGCTGTTTTTTAGCACTTCTGAAATTGTCTTTAATGATGGCTAACTTTGCACTTCTATAGCTATAGTAAATTTATAATTCTATTCCATCACTTTTTTTTAATTTACAACTCCATTCAACTACTATTTTTTTTATTATCTAAAATAAATAATTAAAGTAACCATGGCTGCCCAAAACTTATATTTTTCATCAAAAAATAAAAAAGCGATAACAAGAGAAAGAAAAAAAAAATTAATTTTTTACAGAGAAAAACGAACTAAGAACCGCTTGAAATACGTACCATGTACAACTCGACCATTGCACAGAGTAACATAACTGATAATTGTTGACAAAGAAATGTACACTTGGCCAGAATGTCGAGAATTGTCAAAGGTAATTGAAACCTTGAAAAATCAATTGAAACCTATTGAAAAAAATTGAAATCTAAACAAGCAAAACACCATGTATAAAAAAAGCGAATTTCGCAAAAATCAAATTACAAGAATCAGCTATTCGAATAATTCCCATTTCAAATCAAACATGAATTCCAGCAACTAGTATGCACTTCTAGTTCAAGGTTCTCAAATAATACCATTTTCGGTTGATGAATAAAATTATTAAAATACGGTTAACAGTCATCATCACGCCAACAGGCAAGCAAAGAAAATCACGTGAAAATTGGTAAGAGTTTACCTGAATTAAGAAACATTCTGGTCGTTCATCGGTCGAAACTGTGCTAAAATGAATCGTCCGTAAATTAAAGCTTAATACACCTTCTGATATGATCAAAGCATCTTCAGGTTTAAAAGTGATCCGCTTTTTTTCAAAAAATTTTCTTAGTGCACTTGCATTACGACGGATTTCCTCCACTTCGAAATTGTCAAATTTCAATAACACACATTCTAAAAATATCTTTCGATAAATGACTGAAAAATGCTACGGCATTGAAAAAAATTGTCAGCAAACTTTTTGACTGGAAAGATTTTAACTTTTCCGTGATGAATTGCAAAGTGATACTTTACCATTACAGTACAAAAAAGTGCAACCACTGTAGGCGTTGAAATGAAGTTACAATAAGCTGAATGATAAAATGGAATACAAGGCAAAATTTGTCGTGACTATTTTCTCAAATTAAGCTAAAAGTGCTGCTTTCAGATAAAGAAGAGCTGAAACTGGAAATTAATTTGCCATTCATTTTGCTCGCTGAAGCTCCGAAAACATCACAGCAATTAATCAAAAAATAAAAATGTTTCATATTAAATGCAGTGAAAAATGATTCCTCACCATTAACTTCCGAAATATCAAATTCATAAGTGTTGTTGAAAATCGTCACATTGGCAATTTTTTTTAGGCAAAATTGCATTGGTGGTATATCATCAATGGAAATAATGTCAGAAAATTCCTGATTATTAATCTCAACCGGAGTATTAATTCCTTGATCTCTTAATGTATCGTATGAAAAACTGGCAAATGAGTCTTCCTTGATTGAATAATACTGAAAAAAAATATATACGCATCGAAATGACTTTTTTAATTTAAAATTGAAATTTATACGATCTTTAAAAAATAAACAACCAAAAATTTTATATTTTACATTTATGTTAGCATTTGACAATTCTCATATCCTAATCAACAACAAATTATTTACAATTGCAAAAAAGAGGAAAACTTACAGCAACAACCATAAATGCAAATTGATCAATAATATCAGTACCGGTATAAACGGAATAACGACTAGGTGACGGTGGATAATTCAATGTGTCACGTTCTTCATTCCAATTTTTCAAAAATTTATGTCTAATTACGGCATGTGTTTCATCCATAAAATCAACATGAGACATACGTAATTCAGCAAAAAGTATTAGCTGCAAAAAGGAAAAATTTCAATAATAACGATACGAACTCGTTCATTATGTGCCATAAATTATGAATTATTATTTTCATTAATTATTGTTTAGGACTCGAATAAGGATTAGAAATATAAATAATCAGAAAAAAATTTAAACTATCTGAAAATTAATCTACATAGTTCAAATAATATTCGATTAAATTACTTCGGAAAAAAATTAATACTCACTTGTATGGTAATAAAAATAATTTTACAAATTTGTAAGATTAATTTAAATGGAAATTGACGGCGAATTTTCCATTTCATTATCGGGTCCATAAAAAAAAACTGCAAATGTCGACGAAGACGTTCACCATTACTACGATCTAATTCTGATAAATTTTCGAAAATATCATGATGCATCCTGAACAGAAAAAAAACTTCTTTCTGTTGAATCAATTGAAATTGAAATTATTATGGAAATAGAAAGTGCCAAACTTTCTTTGAAATCTGAAATACTTTTAAAAAATATAACATGTAACTTGAATGCTAATATTTCAGCTTTATTTAATTAAACTCATGAATTAATATTGCTTATTTTGGCTACATATCAATAGGATATATTAGGATGGTAGCAGCTATGAACTGATAATCTCACTGAATAATCAATACTTAATTTATCTTGATAAATGGTAGAATCAATGGTATACTTTTCACTGGTTACTAAATAATTAATTATTATAATTTAATATATGAAAAATTATTTGCTAATGATTCAAAACAACACAAATATTGAATGCATATTACTAGAATAACGATATGAACCGATTATTTCACTAAATATTCAATATTTAATTAGTCATAAAATAATGGCAAAATATTTGTAGATATTTTTCCCATGCATTCAGTTCCACTTACTTCGAACTTCCTAGCTGTAACTATCACTTGATTAATGCACGCATTTGAGATAACTAACGCTTTGTTCTTGTGTAATCTAACTTTCAAGTAATGATACCTTTTATACGAAAGCATATCTTTACCATTTCTCAAATTTACAATAATTGCTTTTTTTTTAAATTTCAAAATATATGTTATATTTTCAATATTTCAGGATATTCGTGGAGGAGAGAAACTAAAACTAAACCATTTGTCGCAACTGTTCTTTTAATTACACAATTTTGATTCGCATTTTTTATATCACTACGCTAAATTAGTAATATCTGAAATCGTTTCAACTGAACAAGAGAAAAAAATTACCAGTTAAATTCAGATGTATCGGTATTGTTGAAATTATCACTTGTTCCTTCTTTTTCCATCATCTGTTCATGCATCTATAAAAAAAAAAATTGATTGATACAGAGCAAACAATTAAAATAAAATTAGAAAAAGAAATTTCAATTACACAGTTTGAACTAATACCGTAAACGATGAATCATTTCAAAATGCAAACAAAATTTTTTTAAATACTTCAAAAAACTTCTTCGTTAAATTTCATAAAAAAAACTAAAATGAATTATATATATATAAGACAAGCCATATGTATATTATAAATGACAAATAAAAATAAAATTTATTGAAAAATATTTGAGCATAAACTTTAAGCAGACTTTCCCCTTTTTTTTTTTGTTTTGATGTCTAATATCTGATAATAAGCAATGTTGATAATAACGATTAGGTTGAAAGATGAAATAATTCATGAATATCTTTAAAAAAAAAAATAAATATTAGAATAGTTGTTTCAAATGTTAAGATAACATTTCTCAGCGTGTACCCTTTTTTAAAAATTAATTTTGAAATAGAAGAATTAATCAAAATAAAATTAATGGAAAATAAACAGAGAATGATGAACAAATATAAATTCATGCTGAAATTTAACCATATGGTCATCGAAAACCCCTTGGCAATATTAACCTATACAGTATGCTAGTAGAGAGGAAAATCTGAATCCTACACAGTATATTTAGGCAATACGGTAGCAAATGATTATCATCCTACTTGAGGCAATTTTTATTCTGGAATTTCATAAAAATAAACCAGAACTACATATATTTGCTGATGATAATTTAAAAATTCATTATTATATGTTGAGCTAAATGTGAAAAAAAGATTGCTTTGACATAGATGGAAAGCATAAATTTCCGAAAAGCAGTATGTTTGACCTCCTCCTCCGGAAATGTCAAAATTTTCACCTTTTAGGGTAAAGCCTACCATTTTTTTTTTTTCATAATCTATCACTATTAAGACTCCTAGTTCAACTAATAATGATATTTAAAAAAAATCTGACAATTTAAAATTACAAAAAAAAAATTCAGGAATGCGATTAACTGCTCCGGTAAACAGAATGTGTCGTGACCTTTTTAACTTGATCTAACATTTCCATTCACTAAATTGAATAAAATATCATCGCTAAACGATCATTATGGATTGCGCAAGAAAAAAAAAAGACAAAATTGAAATCTAAAAGTTGGAAAATTGTTTCAAAAACAAAGTATGTACCCAGCTAATTTTCGGATCGTAATTACGGACTTTGTCAGTAAAGCAGTAACAAAAATTACTACAACAATGACGACATGCATTAAAATCACGAGGATAATAGTAATGATAAGAATAATACGACTGATGACAAGTGATAAATCCACGACAAATAGCATATTAGTTGGAAGTGGAAAAAATTCTTTCTTTTATTCAGTTCATCTAATCGCTCCAACGATGATGTACATGGACAAGACCTGTTATATGCGAATCATGATAAGCAAGGGTTTCTGGCTTATGGACGAAGCACAGAACTGTGACGTACAGACGACGCTCTACAATAGTGGACCCTACAATCACGTGGGACAAACGCTAAGAAGAAGTCGAACTTTCGACTAAATAAACCAATGTTTCAACTGATAAGAGGCAGTCCTCCGTAGCATTGATAACACTGACAATGCCTGGCACTATCACTAGTTTTAATCAGTTGATTCAAACTAATTGACATTTTTCACTGATTGATGAAGAAGGATGTTAACATTTTTTACTTTTTTGTTTAAATTATTAAGTAAGAAAATAAAAAAAAATTACGCTACTTTGAAAAAAGCTAAAACTAAAAAATTTAGGTCATCAATAGCAATTAAATAAAGTTACTGTTCTTTTTTAATTTAAAATTATTTCTCTTTAATCGATTAATCGTTGAGCCCACTCTCATCACAACATTGATATTTTGTAAAAATTTTAACAACTAATTTGACAATTAACAACCGTTTGATAAATTAAATAAATTAATGAATACTATAAAAATATTAGTTGATCTCGTTATCAATTAATTAATTGAATTATAAATCTATCAAATTCTCAATTCTCTTTTTTTCAACATTTTCTGCACATATTGTCAATAATAGCTAATAAATGTTGTGTTATTTCAATTTCCTAAATATTTGATTCATTAATTTTACAAAGATATATTGCCCTATGTAGTTGAGCTATAAGCTACGAAAAATCTTAATATTTGCAAAAAATTAAAAAATAAAAATTTGAAAATTTCACTTCGGAAATGAATCTAAGAACAATTGCGATATTCCTTATCGTGATATTCCAAAAAAAAAAAAAAAAAACTAATTTCTAATCATAAAATTTATCTGCTCGCTGTTCAATTCCTTTTCAAATATAGCTTTTCGATTAATTAATAACAATTTAACATTTGCAGAAAAAAATAATTTCCGAAGTGTGAAACTATTAAAAAAAAATTAAGAATAACTAACTAAAAATTTGATGTAGTATTGCAAGGAGAAATATCCTGGAAAATTTCAACAACAAGTATTGCAAAATAAATGTTTAAATTCAAGCTTATTACATCATTCATAAATTTGCATAAATTTTAAAACAAAAAAAGGTATATAAGAAGCATATGAAACAGATGTTTACTTTTGTACAAAACCACACTCAATATCCTTCCTTTGTATACAAATTTTAAGACTGCACGCAATTTAAGACCTGAAAGAGAAAAAAAAATGAAATCCTGAATAAACATGGACAAAAATCTAGAAATTCACAAAGACGCCACAATAGTATTGCAAAAAAATTGTCACGAGCAGTAAGACTTCCATCAAGTATCATTCAAATTTCAAAGGAAAATCCATAATTTTTTTTGTAAATATGAACAAATCAATCAGAATGTAAGAAGCAAAGTTATACAAATTTATATACCTGAAAAAACATCCGCCTTTGTGTTCAACAAAAAAAAAATTAATACACACATCAATTGCCTAAATCCAATAAAAATAGATACTGAGAACATAATCTAACTTGACGACACAAATAATTTAAACGGTTCGAGAATATCCCGATAAATTGCTTGCATCGCAGAAATAGCTCAAAGCTGACCAAATACACTCATGATCAATTCGAGATAAGAATGTTGCACGGAGCTGAAAGCCCTTATGAAATTATCAATAGAAACCAAAGTAAATCCCAGTATATTAGGAAAAATTCTTAAATAAAAAAAAGCTTTGACCTTTTCTAAATTAATATTTCAAGTCTTCAGCGATAACGAAAAAACTATCTACTGGAAAATATTTTCATTATTATGAAATTAAAGCAACCTGCAATTCAGCAGTGCTGATCACTCTTGGATGAATATTTCGAGCCAATATTGTCTCCGCAGTAAACAATAAAATAAAATCATTCAAAGATGTTGTCATTTTTTCCTCCAGCTGAATTGCGGAAAAAAATTTAGTTTCAAGGGAACATTTGGCAAACTATGCACATGTAAATTGAAATTAAATGTAAACTGCACGATGAATTTTCACTCTCATTAAAGGTAAAAAAATTTCACAATATTGATCTGAAGCTCTATCGAGATCCAATCAGACGACTCGATTAAACTCAGCGCAAATCACTAGATTGATTCTCAACTTCACCAGCTTGATATTGTAGGATAATACCTACCGTCCTTAAGGTTCTACTTGAAGCATTCTTTAAATCGTTAATTTTTCCACCAAACAGTGCTTCTTCAAAACCACAATCATCAAAGAGTTTTTGCAAATTATGACCAAACCGAAATAATGATATACTAAGAACATTTGCGGCGACAGATGGATTAGGTCGCTGAAAAAAATTCAAATATTATAATAAACTCAAATAATTAAACGCAACGTGCAATCATAATTTCGACAGATTCTCAATGCACATAAACAATCGTGACCGTACAGAAATGAGAACATAACAACTTTCTCACTTTATTTGGATCAATTCGAAGCATATTCCGAATAACCGTTTTTACAGGAAAATCCAATTTCATCGGCAATGAAGGCAGTTCACACTCCGTATATTGGTCACTTTTCAATCGACAGTAGAATGGATTCGTTCTGTAAATGGTTCGATTATTTTTTAAGAAATCTGAGCATTCCAAAGGGCAAAGTTGGCAAACTGCAAATTCATTAAAGAAATATTTTCTAAATTTTAGAATTAGTTTTAGACTCGGCAGAACATTGTTCAATTTCTCTTTACAAAGCATTTGATCGAGGACCACTGCTGCAGGTCCTAATTATATTAACACTGACAAATATGCCTTACTTGTCTATTATAATTGAATGTCTTAAAGCATTTTGCAAGTTACTCAGTCAAGTTTTAAGAGTTTACCTAGCAAAAATTTCGTATCCAATTGTAGCAGCAGCCCAAAGATCTGCCATATGAAAATCAACCCAACTGTCAGGAGCTGGGTGAGCACAACGGATCTGAAAACTTGTTACCTCTTCACGGATGCTTATTTTAGTACGAAAGAGCAATAAATTATGCGGAAACTAGCATATTAAGGCATTAAGGTATACAAATGGGCAAGATAAAAACAAAAATTTTCTTCGTCACCATATAGGATGGGATGTTATTCGAAGCTACAATCATAAAAACTAATAAAAAAAGTTGAAAATTATCCAGAATAATCACGTATAAAATGAACCGTAAAAGAATTTACTTCTGGAGCTCGCAAAGACAAATTTCCTCCAAGATAGACTGCATCCGTATCATAACGTACTTTCCATCTCCCCGTTGCCAACGCACAACCAAAATCGCTCAGCACCACGTGTGGAACATCATCTAAACAAATAACTTTCCGGATACAACAAAAAAGTAGCAGTGATATGTTTGAGAAGTGAAGAAAATTCCTAAAAGTGATCGCCAAATGATAAAAAAATACATTGCATAAAACTGAGTTATTTTAATAAGGATAAGAAAAATCACTAAAAATGTACCATCGGAGTCAAAATCGAGTAGAATATTGTCTGATTTAATATCGCGATGACTAATTCTATGACTGCAAAGGTAAACAATAGCTTCCAGAAGCTGCCCAAACATAACTTTGCCAATCCAGTAATTTCTTTTATGTGTAAGTACATACTCACGCAAAGTCATTCGATACCTGAAAATAGTACACTATTTCCTTCAGTATCTGATAATGAATTCTTAAAAACAAACTCTATTTCCGATTATTTCTAGAGCTAAAAAGGCAAGAACTATACTCCATTTTTCCATTAAGTGAACAAAAAGTAAGGTTAAAAAAAGAGCCAAAAATGATACAATGTTTAAATTTGGTTTAGAACATTGATTACCACAACCCACTGAAGTATTGCAAGTTATTGCCTTCTCATGACTATAAACAATGTTTTCGGTTCATCAGCAATCAATTCATGGAAATCAGCTGTTGGCAGAGCTTCGGGGTACAAACGCCTCGCATCCTTCAGCACTGGCATACAATCCGTGAATGCTTTGTACATTCGCACTATATTTGGATGTGTATGCGACAAAAATGTCATACTGAAAATTTTTCAGTGCTCATGATCTTCTAGTGATATCATTTTTTTAATGTTTAGTGGAAAATTGATACGAATTCGTAACAAACAACTTTGAAAAACACGAAATGTACAAACTAAACGAAGAAAGCTGACGCACTTGGCCATATAGCCAGTCAGTTGTGGCGGTCTTTCGATTAATGGTAGTAATTCGGTACCCATATCCATCCACAGATATTTTTCTGGTGCACCAAAATCGTAATTAAACATTATTTTCAGCGCATATGGGTACGCCTGTTTTTTTTTTTATTGAAAGGTGTATGAAAAACATGAAAAATACAATTATCATAAATATCTTGCAATCATAATTTAAATTTAATTCTCTTCTTGAATTACACCTAAATTCCTAGTGATTAATTTTTCAAATCATATATAATTTCGGCTTCATTTAGTACTTATCATGATTGATGATTACAAAACAAGACTTCTTATGAGCTTGAAACTTAGGAGAAAAAACTTACTACAACAGGATCTTCCGCAGATGACTGTTTACTTTCTGAAAAACATGAACTAAACGGCAAATGTGCGGAGATAACTGAAGGCAGTCTTTCAGCTTGCTCAATTGTACGTAAACGCGCTTCATATACAGCAGCGTTACAACCACAAGCAATATTACCACCTTCAAAACAAAACCGAAAAATTGAGAATATTGGGCAACTGAAAAGATTAGTCAAAACGGAACCTAGCAGGGACCCAAGACAGAAACTTCGGAATCAAGTTTCATAACTTTGCTGCAAAGTTAACTCAAATGATACTGTCTATCGCCAAACCAATCGCTTAAGGAACATGGATGTAAGATAGTTTCCCCTTCTAGTAAAACGCTTGTAATCATTTTATATCCTTTACTCATGTATCATGTATCAAAAGTATCTCACCTATTTCATAATCTTCAAGTCTGCTAGGTAACTCTCTAATCCGCAATCCGTTGTTGTACCTTGTATTTGTTAGAAATAACTTCTGAAACAATTGTGATTATAATGCCTTTACCAAATGCTTCACAACTAAAGAATCAATTCTTTTACAAATTTTGAAATTTTAATAGAAACATAGTTTCTTCACTTTTCAACAAATATCGATACGAAATGGCGCACCTTAATTCTTTCTGAAACTTGATGGTTGGAATAAAATTTCAGACGAGACATATGACATCGATTCATGTCCAATAAATTGCTACTTCTCCAGTTTTTCTGATAACCGGTCAGCGCAAGTGGTCGTATTATAATTCTGCCCCATAACTTTAAAAATAATAAAAAATGACAAAATCAGAAAAGAGACTTTTAAGGGTATTCATTCAAAAAAATTGCGAGATCAAAAGAACTAAATTTTTCAAAAGCTGAATGACATGAAAAACATAAACACTATTTTCCTTCATCTACTACCTCTTCTCATTGATTCTCTTTAAATTTAAGAATTGTAAAAATCTGAGGAAAAAAAGAAAAAATGCACGATAAACCGCAAACCGTCAAACCACGACCAAACACTTCACTTCGCAATATTGGCCGACCATATCGCTGAATAACAGTGCCACATCGTTTCAGCAAAAATCGAAATGGTATCCGAAATTTTCGCATTGTTCAAAGATTCTGGAAAAAAAAGCATTATCACTTGTTCAGATTTCAGAATAATAATCACGTAAGCTACTCTTATACAGGTATTACACGAAAACATGTTGGATTCTTTAGTCTCATTTATTATTCAGTGATATCGACTTGAATATGGATTGCCTTCAGTCACTCAGCTTAATAATATTTGTTTAATTAAATCTGACTACATTCATTATAGATCAGCCAACGAAAGATAAAATCAAGTTAAATCGTCTGTATGATTTCGAAATACACGAATGCATCAAATCATAATAACTTTAGCAAACGTCTTTCCAATTCAAGAAGTAAAATTTAATTCCAATTTTGATAAAATTGATAAATAAAGCTAATTTTTCAATCAAAAAAATCCAATTGCACGTATTTAAATCCTAAATATTTGATTAAATTCAGAGAATGAAGTATGAAACAAAAACAAATAATGCTTAAGAAGCAGAAATTCCAAGAAAATAACAGCTTGAAATGATTTGGAACAGGTGAGCCGTTCTGATAACAAATAAAGACGTTTATCAACCACACTTCTCAAGCGTGACTGCTTGTTTTATGTGAAGTCAGTGGAGTGCATAAATACACGTACGCAAATTTTGACTGATTGTTTTATGTGAAGTCAGTGAAGCATAAATACACGTACGCAAATTTTCTACGTAACAGAAGATGCATAATGATAAATAATTCTGTTCATATTGTTCAGATATAATAAAATACATACGCAGTCAATCTATTTAGTCATTTATTTGAAATGCTTCACAGGTAAAACTAAAATTCAGCTGTACTTCCAAAAATACTGCATGAAATAACGAATAGTAGTTAATATAACGAGTAATGAAGTAAGTATTTATTAATATAATAAGCAGTAAATTATAATTGTTAGTTAATATTTTGAGTAATATTACGAGCAATAATTAATTATGTGTAATAAGTATAACGAGTAATAAATAACAAGTGGTATTTAACGAGTAATGAAATAACAAGTAATGATGGATACTTCAGTTAAAAAGATCTTCAGTACCTAAATACATAACAAAAAAAAAAGAAACAATTTGCTCATCGAGAAACTGAACAGTTAATTTGGTTCTCGCTGATGAGACCCCATTTTGCATTTCGGTATAATTGAAGTGATCAAAGTATGATTGGTTGTTGGCTTAAGCTAGCTTATCAGTGTGGTTGATTGACCTTTGTCTACCAAATTGTTCATTCATGATTTGTCTGCTCGTATAATTTAATTCCATCATTAAGAAACAATTTTTTTGTTGCTGTTTTTGATGAATAATTATAGTTAAAATATTTTTTGAATGGGATACTGTGGTAGTAATTGTTCTAGTACTGATAATGTTAAATGTTAACCATTGTTTACAATATTCAGTGTATATTAATTTATAGCTCCTAATATAACAGGTTTTTTTCAACATCATTACACCTATAATATGCTGCGGTATTTTGTCACGCTTATTCAGAGTTTTTTTCATTTTGATGCTGGTGTTGTGATCGATATTTATCAGTATCTTTGATGGTATGAATCAGCTTTTTTCATTATCATGGATGATATGGTCGTATTCTCTCCATTGTCATGTGTGTTATGATAAAATTTTTTTGTAATCATGTATCATAATCATGGATGAGTAATATGTGTATCAAAATGAATAATATCATTATCAAAATTTTATAGATAAAAGAAAATGCAACATTGTATTTTTCGTAGCGAATCATCACGGTGATATTAGACAATACTTTGTCGGAAAATCTGTTATTGCTTTCGGCTAAAATCTTGAAATTAAATTTTCTTTTTTTTTTTTGGAATTAAATTTTACACAAACAGCATTTTCAACTTTACTTGAACCATAGTGTTGATGGTTTAACTTTCAACGCAAATAATTGAAACTTTCAAGCTTTACAGCATTGTTAAATCTTCACAACAGCAAGTTCAATCTCTTGGTTAAACATGGTTTTAAATGAAGCATTACTAATAATATTTTGTAGAAAATTATTATCCATTCATGTGTATTAGTATTTTGAGCAATTTTTTAATCGTACATTGGTCGAGAGAAAGGAAGAAAGTGATCAATAATTTTTTCCTTAAGCATATGTTATTAAATAATATGTTAATCCTAAGAAACCTTAATAAATGGTGTTTTTTTTTTTTTGATTTTGATTTTTCGATGGTATATTAAACAATATTTTTGATTCGTTTTTTAATAAAATTGATTATTTTCTTTTGTTTTTTTTTTCTTCCTCAATCATAAGCAATACAATTCGTTTTCTTCCATTTCTCAGTTTACTTCTTTTATTGATAAAATTTCTTAAAAAATTTTATATTTTAATCATTGATCAATTATCGGTGTAAATATCGATTTCAAAACTGCCCCTGTGTTTCATCAATCAATTGGTCATTGTCAATTTGTGCTTTTTTTTTTTTTTTTCTCCAAATAATTTTTATTTTTAATTGCTTGCATTTATTTTTAAAACGTTGATTTTACAAATGTTAACATAGTCTAAGGAAGAAAGTGAGGAAAGAATTTCAGGCCAAGGTTGTTATAGAATTTCAGCATTTTCAGAATTTTTTTTTTTTTCCTTAGCGTTTGTCCCGCTTGGTTGCAGGGTCCGCTTCTATGGAGCCGGACGTAGGAAGACAATGCTCCACAGAAG
>JABVXS010001047.1:0-19250 GCA_013365335.1 Madathamugadia hiepei | reverse complement strand
TATCAGAGCAATATACCCACACTTGCCACATAAATCCTCATTCATGCTTCTCAATCAGATAATGGGCAGGTGTGTGAATAGTTGATGCTTCCTATCATTGTATTTTGATGTTGCAATGTAAGGGTTTTTATGCTTCGATGTTGTTTTTTTCTCTCGTATGTTGTGTTTATAATAAAGGTTTAACTACCCAAGTTTGAGTTTGAGAGATGGAACATCAAGAGGCAGAACAACCTCGAGTTTTTTCAAGATTAAAGAAAATCGGCGACATCCAAATAGTTCGAATGACTCAATACAATGCATCAAAACTACGATTACAATTATATATCACAAATTACGTCTATCACAATTACGATCAAATATAATACGATTACGAATCCAATTTTGCTTATCATAATTACGATTATGCATTCAACGATTACATATGTCATAATTTCGAGATCACATATGCATGTGTAATGGTAGCAATAATGATCAAAAACCTTGCAGTATTACCTCATTATCCTTGAATTTTTGGCTTTTATTTAGATTAAAAAAAATAAGGAAATTTAATACTTCAAAAGAGATCAATTAATTAAAAATTTTTTCCTAACAATTTTTTTTTCTCTTACAATCAATCAATTTTAAATTGAGATTTATACTATTTCTGATCATTTAGGGAGAGTGCGATTTTTTCTTTTTTCACTTAAATTTATTTATTTCAGCTATGAATGTGAAAAAAAAATGAGATTTATACTATCTCTGATCATTTAGGGAGAGTGCGATTTTTTCTTTTTTCACTTAAATTTATTTATTTCAGCTATGAATGTGAAAAAAATTAAATGGAAAATTTAAGTTTTACAAAAACAAACTTGGAATTTTATCATTCCTCAATCGAATCGATGTATAAACGATTGCTGTTGGAATTCATGGATTTGCTGTGATACAATCACTAACTATTGTCTATGAAAACAGGAAAGTAAATTTGTAAGCTAAAATTTGAAAAGCTTCATTTATGCAAAAATACTTGCTAATTAGCCTTAATTAAAAATAATTCCAAGGAAGAAAAAAAAAATTATTTCAAGAAATTTTATACCAAAAATATAAGTTCAGTTTTTGCTTTTATTACAACTAAAAAGCATTATCGATAATTTCAGTCTTCAATCAATAATTTACAAATAAATATGGAGCCAAGATTTTTTTGAAATACCACAAAATTTTTGTAAAAATTAATTGAATTATTTTCTACAACTGGTAACATTAATAGTTTGAACCGGGGTGCTCGATGAAAACGTTCATAATAGTAAATCGAACAAAAAGTGGCATTCCTTTGCTTTCGGTTAATCATATTTCTATCAAAAACAGGAAATTAAATTCTTACTTAAAACTTGCCATTCGCTAATTTGTATTGTTGGTAGCATAAGTCTTGATGAATTTTGAATATTGACCTGTAATAAAGATGAACTAATTGTTTTTGATTAATCAACAATATCAAATTGTCAAAAAAAAATTTAATTAATCAATGACAAGAAGCATTAACTTCGCCTTTCATTTTGAATCACCAAAAAAGATTTTGATTTGTTGAAACTTTAACCAAATTTTTTTTGCAAAACTTTTTGTATAATTGCAAATTAATTTGATTAAAATTCCATGTATCAATTTAGATTAAATTACTGAAAAATACTCGCACTATCTTTCTCGAATCATTTAAAAGGCGCAGTGATAGAAGAAAATTGAAAGACTATTTTCCTTAGCTCTCTGCACATTTTCAATCTCTCTAGCCATTTGTTTTACATCGCTTATCTCTTGTGTGTGTGATCGTCTGGTCGAAGAAATGTCTCATAATGCGGAGTAAGACAAAAATTTTTAAATCGAAAATTTAACCGGCAAGGGTGGGTTTGAAGAGTGGGTAGGTCTTGGGATTTTTGTTTTTTACAAATGGGATGAGATGTCTATTTTGCTGTCGTAGCTTCAGTCATTTGATTCAGTAGAAATATCTTCTGTTCGCATTATTGGTGGGTAAGTTTAGCAGGCATTGTAATAAAGGAAAAGGTGATAAAACATTGTGCATATAATAAATTCATAATCGTTGTAGATGTCAAAAGCATTTTATGCAATTTAAAAAAAAAAAATATTTTAGAAATCCACAGATGGATGCCAAGCAATCGACTAAAAGCGATAATACTGAAAAAGTAACTAGCACTGGTAATCAACCAAAAAGTCGTCAATGGACATTGGATGATTTCGAAGTTGGCCGTCCTTTAGGGCGAGGCAAATTTGGCAATGTATATTTGGCACGAGAAACGGAGTCCAAATTTGTTGTTGCTCTTAAGGTTGTATACAAGTCACAGTTGGGTCCAAACAATTTGAAGCGTCAGTTACAGCGTGAAATCGAAATTCAGTATCATTTGAGGTGAACATTTTAGCTTGAAATTTATTAATTGTAACGGTTGGGATAAGCATTTGAGATTTGTTATTTGAAAGAAATGTATGTTGTTAGTTCTGTTTTTATTGTTTTCTTTAAACCGTGCGAAAAAATTACCTCATTAGGGATTGAAATTCATTATCATTTCAGACATCCAAATATTTTACGTCTCTATGGATATTTCCACGATAAAGATCGTGTTTATCTAGTTTTGGAGTTTGCGCCAAGAGGAAGTCTGTTTCAACGTCTTCAGGAGGTAACAGAATGATGCAGTTCATTTTCATCCTAAATAAGGAAACTAAAGAATGGATAATCTGCTTCTTAGTCGCCCAGATGTGGCTGTATATAACTTCATATTTGTTTCATTTGATAGTGAAGTTTTGATTCAGATGAAAAAGTTTCCACCTGAACTAGCTGCCAAATATATGTACCAGCTAGCATCAGCAATGGATTATTGTCAACAAAAGAAAGTGCTACATCGAGATTTGAAACCTGAAAATGTTCTTATCAGTAGTAATGGTGATTTGAAAATATCAGATTTCGGATGGTCGGTGCATGAACCGTCATCAAAGTTTGTTTGTTTTCCCTGTTAGTAGACTTGGAAGATCAGAATTTCTGGACAGTTACAACAGATTTTGTCTAGTAATGGGAAATTTACACGCTGATGAAACTGATGTTCATGCTGTCATGAGTATTACCGTGTTATAACAAATAATTGATGAATTGCAGAGTTGTAAGAAATATTTTGTATGAAAATTCTTGCAGAAGGACTACAGTGTGTGGTACACTGGATTACTTAGCACCGGAAATGGTTCCGAACGGAACGCATGACTCTATGGTTGATAATTGGTCTCTAGGCGTTATGCTATATGAATTCTTAGTTGGGAAGCCTGCATTTGAGGCAAAGGTATTCAAATTTTATCTTCGGTCGTTATTCTTCTCCTTAATTATGCAGTTGCTCGTAGAGCGGTTTTCTTGCCATTTTGATCATCTACAAGGATTTATTAAGTCGCCATAAGTTCAGGAAGTTTGAAATAATTTTAAACATATTACTTTACATTTAATTTACCCTTCTCCGATTCATTTTTTGTACCTTTCTAGTGATAGCTTTCCTTAGTCCAGTCACTCAGTTTGAAATTTGGCCCTTTGCTCAGCACAATCCCATTTAATGTCATCGATTCATTTCAGACATACCAGGATACGTTCGATAACATTCGTAAGTGCAGGTATATCTTTCCACGTGAAGTACCTGATGGTGCACGAGATCTTATATCGAAAGTTCGTTTATATTTCGTTAACTATCTCGATTTATTTTGATTTATTCAAGTAGAAATGAGTGTTTTTTTTTTCTATTTGGTTATTCTTGAAGCTCTGCAAATATTAAATTGTTGTAAAAATTCCACACTCAATCAAGTTTTTCGTGAAGGTTCACATAATTTATACTCTTCATGGGAAAAAATTTATAAATCCCGTGTATTTTCTAGTTAGTTTTTAAAATGGTTCTGGTTATTCGATCAAATTTCAGCTTCTACAAAAAGATCCATCCAAACGTTTACCGTTAAAGGGTGTACGGAATCATCCATGGATACAGGAAATGATCACGAAAAATGTCGATCAAGACTCGGTGACCAAGACATAACATTAAAAATGTAAAATACGGCCAATGCTTTTCATCTAAACTTCAGTATCCACATTTCAAATGTAGCTCCATGAAGCGATGACATCTCTCAGAGCTAGAACGTATATAGCAATTTTCGATTCACATGTTTAGCTCATCTCCTGAAAATGTGTGCTTTGGTAAAGGCCTTAAGCGAATTTTTTAATATATCAGCATGGTTTGGGTTCCACAGTCTGTCTGAGCTGAATTCTTTGCTGGAATGGAATAAAATTAACCACTTTGTAATGTGAGTTTTACTGTCTCAATTTTTGTAATTTTATTTGATTGATATTTCATTCTTGAACTGTTCATTATCCTATATTTCACTTGAAAATTACCCATTTTTTGAATATTATTCATTCTAAATATGTCTTTTCGATGCTCAATGAAATAAAGGCAGATGTTTCTGTTATAGACCCTTGGTAGGTTTCTCAGTTGGACATCTTTGAGATAACTGTTTCGTGCATTTGCTTCGTAGCTTTTTTACTTCTACTCGAGAGTTTTTCAGTAGCTCTATGGAACATCTTCACTACTCTTGAGGAATACATAGTAGCTTTTTGTTAGCTATATCTTCCATGCACTTCATTTTCACTCGTATCAGTTGAAATACTGATTATTTTGACGTAAAAACTTTGCGTGAAATTGAACTAAGCAAACAATTGTGTAGGAAGGAATCTATGAGATTTACATCAAAGAAGGATGAACGGGACTATTTCAAGAAGCAATATGTAACAATTATCCGTTAGAAATTATGGCAAGAGAGAAAATAGATGAAGCTTTCAATATATATATATATAGCAAATTTTGACATAATTCATTTTTATACTACTGAATCCTAGAAAGCCGACATTATAAGTCTCTGTCTATCGTTGGAAGCGAATTTCTGCATTAAGGGTAACAATAATTTCCATATTTTTGAATGATTGGTTGGACTATGATATCCATTAAACATTACCAGAAGTTATACTTGTCGTCCTACGTGGTTTTTATGCTCATATTTCTGTTGTAAAATTAGCATTGATATTACACGTAAATCATTGTGTAAAATAAATATCTGTCGAGATTTGAGCAATTTTTTGCTGCCAAAAATGTTTCTTTCTTCCCGTTTTCCATTGTTTATCAACTACGTTGAAATAGTGGAAATTCGGGATTTGCTTAATTCTACAAAATGAAACAAAAATTTTTTCGGCTTTAGCATTTCCTGATGTTTTTCGAATGGAAATTCTTTTGAGGTGGAGTACTTTTTCGTTGTCGTGAAGAGATTTGACTGTTCATTTCATTTAATCATTCTACCCTTCAATTGTAAAACAAATGTTCGGGTTGGCTTTCGTTTGTTAAATTTCGTAATGCTGTTATAGAGTTTGTGAGGTTTTGACGCGAATACATTCCTTGTGTGTGAAAATGCTAAAATTGAAATTTGAGTGCAGTGCTAAGGCTGTTTTTCAACGTCACGCAGTCAGATCCGTTTGTGGAAGTGGGGTTTCGTTGGCTGGCATGAGATTATTGGTGGTCTTCTTTCTAGTTATTAAAAATTATTTTCTTATAAAAATTGAATAAGGAAGTTTTTTGTACTATTTAATCGAAAAACAAAATATATATCACATATATTCCATTCGACGTACATCTATGATTGCTTACAGTACCATTTTTCTTCTTGTGTTATAATTTTGTTGTTTTTCTTAACAGTGTATAAACGAAAAGAGAATAACGAATCCTGATTGCTGAAGATGCCAAAATCAAAACGTGAAGTTGATGGTATTTTTTTTTTTACTATGTAATTTTTTCCTGGCGAATAGGGATAGAAGATTGGGTGGAATTTAGTAGTACTTATTGTGGTAGCGTAATGTTGTATTTTTAGTTTATTTGCGCTGTAACTTTTGTATGCGTTTATGCGAATATGATAATGAATTCTTAGTACTTGAAATTTTACTTATTTATCTCTCTAATACCTATACCCTCAGTTTTTTTTTCTGTTGAATTGTAGCCTATTTTTATTGATAAAATGAGAGAAGAAATTTTTAGTGGAACTATTTTCATAAAGCATATTGTGCATTTCATTTGTTGTCACTAGCGCTTCATCCTCAGTTCAAGTACGAAATAAAAATCTTCTACTTTGCTCTGTATTTCAAGTTCTTGTTTTATGTTGCTATTTACAGTGTCTTTAACTCGAGTAAAGAAAAAGACAAAACAGCAAAAGATAAAATTAGTTGAAGAAATACGAAAATGTGTTGATACATACGAGAATTTATTTCTGTTCGAAATTCAAAATATGCGTTCTGCAATGAAACTTTTTTCCTGTTAAAAACTTTTTTCGTGTTAAATAAAATATTAAGTTCAAAAGTTTGGTTACTTTTTTATAGTGATTTCTTGTATCCTTTTTTGTTTGATCTATACTTTTGCAGAGTATAGAAATGTCATTTTTAAGTTCGGCAACTATATAAAAGTAACTCACGTTTCTTCTATGGCAAAAATAATGTTATAGCGATAGCGCTAGGCAAGACTGCTGCTACAGAATATGCCCGTCACTTGATTAAATACTTTTTTAATATTCACATATTCTCCAGTTTTGCAGTTTTAATCGTATGCAGAATAAAAGAGAATTTTTTTATTTGATACCTGTGCATATTATAACAGGTATTCAATCCGATCAGTATAAATTTTTTACTAATTACATTGGTTTCTGTTGAAGATCTGTGGCTTATTGAAAGGCGAATGTGGCTTGATGTTCACGAGCGACAATCACGAAAATGTTAAAAAGTATGTTTTAGTAAGATTTCTTTATTTTTTTCCAAGTCATTGGTGGACCGGTATCCACTGTCTAGAATTTGTTTTTCTTACACGAGTTAAGAAACTATGTCTCTAAATCGTCTGTTTCAGATATTTCGACGATTTGCATATGTTAGATTTTGCTCGATGTGGCCAAAATGCAGTTAAAACGATTGAGCTATCTGAGGGAACACTACATCAGTTTCCGTTTTCTCTAGAACTACAGCTTAGGAAGCTTGGGTTGCCAACAAAGTTGGATAAAGGTAAGATGCTATCACAAATTATGTTATGGTATCTTGAATTCTGCTTTCTTTATTAAAAATTTCAGTTTTTTTGACAGAAAAAAGTTAGATCTTTCTAGATCATTTTTTTTCTATTGCACCCTACTTCATTCATTCACGGTCATGCATTTTACTGCCAATATATTGTATGAACTCTCTTGATGTTTGACCGCATGTTTTTCCGAAACACTAGTTGTGAAATACTTCAGTTAAATTTCAGGTGTAGTGACGCTGATATCTCTTGTTTGCCGAGATGGTGATAAATTAACAGCCGATCAGTGCAGATTATTTAAGCTTATTAATTACAAGATGTCTACATTTCATGTTAAACTTTCTGCTCATTGGTCCAAACAGAAGCGTTTCACATATATTAGCTAATATAATTTTGAATACCACTTCCTTCTTTTTTAATACATTTTTCTTACGGGTGTTGGAACCTCACATGAGTGGGAATGCACATGAACCGTAATAGATACTTTTCAAGTTTTATTTTTTATCGGCTCTATTATTACGGTCTGTTGTCACGGTAGCCTGGTCTTCTGTTCTGAAAGTATAACTGATTCGAAGTTAATTTTGTTTCAAACAGTTTATTTTCTAATTGCTTTTCGTCACTATTTTTCTAGCATTCATTCGTAATTGTCAGCAAGATTTCATACAGCCAAATTTTCTATTGCTATTTTTTTATATGGGTGAGCTGTTATTCCATATACTTTTCTTCTGTTGCTCATCTGAAGGTGTTTCTTTGATTGTTGTTATTTTTATATGCAATTTGTTTAGAGTTATTCGAAAATTATGAAATAAACGGTCGAAACAAGTGGGAGAAATTCATAGAACATGGCAAAATTGTGCTACGCGTCTATTCCATTCATTTGTGTTTCGGTTCTTATGGTTGTTAAATACATTCTAGTTAGTTGATTTCTTTGAAAAAATTTCGTAGCATGCTATGATTCAAAGTAAAATAGCATTACATAAGTTAAAAAGTGAGGTATATAGAAATGTAATTACTTTTTACAGTTATTGTTGTAAGTACTGTTGATTTCCAAGTATGGACGGGTATTCTCTTGGACTTTGAACAACTTTTTTTGAATTTTTGAAAATTTTGATGACATTGTTGAACATTTGAAAAATTTTTTTCTTTGAATTGATGGTTTTACTTTTTTTCTTAGTTTCACACTTCAAATTCCATGAAAATATGAAAGCAAGTAGTGGCAGTTGTGTTTATATACTGAAATTCTCGACAATTGCTGAAAAAGTTTCGAGTTTAGTTGTGATTTTTATTTTTTTACTTTGTTAAAAAATTATAAATCAATTGCAAATTTTGATCAATTTATGATTTACCAGGGATTAAAATCAGTTGATGTTGTGGTTTTTGGAAAATAGATTGTATGGTGGAAAGTGGAATCATCGAGAAGAGATTGCCGATGTGTCTTGTCGATATCATATTTGGTGAATTATTAGTGTTGTGAATTTAAAGGAAATTTCAGGCTGAAGAAGAAACTAACAGTTGACAATGATGGTTCATCTAACACGGCTATCCAAAAGCAAACACAAACAGCACTCCCACTTTCCAGTAATATTTTAGAACTTATAATTTATTTATACCTATTTTATGTTTTTTTTCTTGTACGAAAGAAGATGACTAGACCGACAATTACTTTAATTAGTGATAAATTAATCGAAGATAATCCAAAATTATGAAAAAGTTTTCGTGAAATCGGTACATTCTTCCTCTCCCTTTTTTCTTGGATGTTAGTTAGGTTCATTTTTAATGCAAAATAACAGTTAGCAATTCAATTAAAAAAATCATAACGATAAAAAGAGCCTTAAATTTTAAAATACGTAAGATTCGGACAAATGAGACGATGTTTCGGAAGAAATTAGTGAAAATATTCACGTTGAATTTATTAAGATATTTCATGAGCTAGCGAAATTCCAATTAATTGATGAAAGCTTCTACTGAAGTACTAGAAAATTATTGTAATTTAGGAAGTTTCAAACCAAATAGACAATTTAAAATTTAAAAAAAAAAAAGAAAGCAAAGCCTATTTTGGGGTTGATAAGCGAGAACTCCTGAATAAAATACCAGTATAGGCTTGGCAATCCTATCTGGAAGGTTTCGATTCTGCAGCTCACAGGCGAAAAATAACATTATCGTTTTTGAGCATTTTTTTACGCTATATTTTTACTTTTGCTATTCGAGGTTGTGATTTTTCCGACCAAAGTTTCTTATCTCTGGCTAGCTGCAATAAGCAAAAAACTATGAATCTAGTAATGCAAATTAATTCCAGATATTTGTAATGAAAATTTTTTTATGTTCATTTGTTTCCGTAGTTTAAACGTTTCATTAATGTCAAGTTTTAAAAATTTTATTTTCTTACGCTTTGATTTCTTTTCCATTACTGTAGAAACTCATTAAAAAATATATATTAAATGAACACTTCTTTAAAAAGGATTATGGTGGATTTCTGAATGCTCCTAAATACGTAGTAGTTCCAACTCTAAAAAAGTACGCACGTAAAGAAATAGAAGAAGCAAAGAAGAAAGGAAAAGATTCGACGTATTTGAAGGCTGCACTGGAATATGTTGATGTAAAGGAAGTCGTTTATCGAGCTGAAGAAGGTGATAGAGGAAGTCGTTTATCGAGCTGAAGGTGATTCTCAATAGTTGAATTCAATTATTTTAATGTTAATGAACGCTATTAAAAAATGTATATTAAATTTGGAAATTATTAGGCTATGCAATTCTGTAACTTGACCAGTCTGAAATCTTCAAAAGATAAACGTTACATGATTCAACAGAGACTTACTATCAGAGTTTAATGGTGTAAAATGAATAATTATTTTGACGAAAAATGATAATTAATGGGCCAAGATTTTTTTAATTTGGTAAATTCAAAGTAGCCGGTAGTAGATATAATCACAATGTTGTCATCTTAATTACCCAGTTTTTATGGGTGTGATGTTTTAAACACTCACAGTAGGCATGAAATATATCATCCATATAATTTTCTATCCCATTTTTTTTTTTTGGTTTATTTAGTGGTTCTAATTTATTTAGGATTTCTCAAAAAAAATATTGGTTTCGCGATATTACAAATGTGTTTTTCAGTAACGAAAAACTTACCAGCACTTCGGTTATGTTCTTGACATTATTTGTTACGATTTTTAGGAATGAATTACGTAAATTTCTGCTCCTTACAGCGAGAATTTTTCCTATCATTATTTCATAATTTTGAATAGCAAGCAATGTGCGAAAAAATCAGTTACGCAATGTCTGATTCCTACCAGAATGTACTATCATTATTCTCACGAAAACAAAACTATAGTATCAGGGTAAAACCATCATAAAGGAAACAGCGCCTCTTAATGCATATCTACAGTGTGTCCTTGGTTCAAGCGATATAAAGCTGAACGTTGACTATAAGAAGAACATGGATCTAAAAGAGGACATTCTTGGTGAAGCAAATTCCCACAAAAAAAAAAACCAACAGATAGATTCCCACAAAAAGAAATATACAAAAATCAGAACATAAATATCAAAAGTACATCGAACATTTCTACTTGTTACCATTAACAAAAAGGACATTTCATATTTTGCTCACAATTTTCAAATGTTAATTTATCACTTTGTTAATTTACCATTTTAAATCACACAATTTTTCTTTTGCTGGTAAGTCACAAAAAAAAAAGTTTTGGAGAACTGCGAAACTTTAATATGTCATTGTAAAGAAATTTCATTCTAATCATTTGTACCGGATAGCAGTAATAGCAGGAAAAGAACAGGCATAAACAAAATTTTCGGAAACTAGTTTATGAAAAGACAGGTAAAAGTATACGAAAGCGCTGCATTGTGCCAAAGACAAACTGCACAAACCTGAATTGTTACCTAGTTAATCAATTGGAATGACAAATAATACTTTTTGATACAAGTACATGAGAAACGGAAAGGATGGAAACATTCACACATTTCAAAAGATGTCGAACAGAAATATGATTGAAAACAATTCCTTGAAAATTACTGCAATGTTTTCCACGTACCTTCCAAAATTAAGTTTGGAGCACTAAAATTTAAAACTATGACACAAGATGCCCTCGGACTCCAGTAATTTTTCTGGAATGGTTTTCATACGACCAATTCGAGATCATGTCGGTTTTCTGACGTATGCCTTAGTTAGTCATATCCATTTTTGTCGGGCTATTTAGTTTCAGTGTTTGCATAGCTACCATCATGATCGGATCTGCTACAGGCGGTTATGTTACTTTAAATTGCAGCAGCTGTTGACGAACCTGAAACACTCCGCTCTATAAAGCAATGTCATCCAGTTATTTATCTTAACAAAATGTTTTTTAGAGAACGTCTCACAATTCAGATTTTAAAATGAATAACTACACGAAAAAAGATTAGAAAAGGAATAAGAAACCTTCATATTGATGAAACCAAGAACATTTTTGCCTTCGCCTACTAGTGGAATGTACACCATTGTTCCAATATCTATTTTGGTTGGAATCTATAAAAGCGAGAAGGTTTCACTGTTTTTAAATACTTTTACAAATTTGAACTTTTTTTTCGAAAAGGTTCATCCATTCAATATGCTCGTTGCGAATAGTAACACAGAAATTACAGAAATTAGTTGTACTCAAAAAGCGCATCTAGTAAACAAGTAAAACAAAAAAAAATTACTGACTCGTGGTCAACAAAAACGAATGTTAGAAACGGCACATTGAAAAAACAAATATAGAAAAAGAATACTTGCAGAATGGAAGAGAATGAAACACATAGTTGAGAAATCTTAAGCAAAAAAATAGCTGTAGCAAATAGGCGACAAGAAAAGCATAGGCTTATTAGATTCGAAGCCCACAAAAATCAATCCCATAAACAAAATGAAACAAAAATACCTTAATTATCCGCCCATTATTATTTTTTGCCCAATCCAGCATTTTCTCCTTGTCACAACGCGTAGCAAAGATATTATCCCGTTCATATGTATGTGCAAGCAATGCATTACGCGTTTCTAAAAGTTTTGCACGAAGCTCGGGGTTTTGCACAAACTTGTGTACTATTGCATGATGCAAAAGTACTGGACCCTGAGTTCGTTTCCACTCTTCTACCTGACAAATCCAATTTCAAAAATATTCCAATAGTTCTGACACATTTGTATGGATTAACTCACTAGGCTGAACAATTGCCTTCTTTAAAACATGAAATAAGACGAATGATTTGAACGAATAAATTTTCAATAACTGAAGCATTAAAACCAGATTTAATTGCGTTTCAGGATTCCTAAATATATTACAGTCTTTCATATGAAATACATATTTCTAAATTGTACGAAGATTGCAATAGAAAATACCATAAGCAAATTTACCTTGTCTACTGAAACGTTAACTGTACGTAATAATTTCTTTGTGAGAACTTTGACCAAACCAGCATCAGATATATTACGAAGTTGAGCGGCAAGACGTGCGCCACCCAATGTGTACAGTTTACAAGCCTGATAATAATGCTCCACACTTGGATAGTCATGCCCATCCACTGTCAGCGTAACCTGCTTGTAGAAAATTAACAATAGAAAAAATGAACAACTTCAAATGATTCTTTACATCACTCACCGCAGCTTAGCCTTTGCTGGATACACATATGAAGTATCAGTTAGCATGAGAAAGAGAAAACAATATTTTATACTAACAAGATATAAATTTGAGAGGAAATGTTGGCGACCGCTGAAGCAAATGACATCAGTGGCATCTACTTTGTAATCATCAGTATCAACATCGATTGGCACATCTTCTACCTGAAACTTATCGAGAGAAAGGGTGGTGTCGATCGTTAAACTCTATCGACTAAGAGATATTAGACCATCCAAGAACAAATGACCACTTAAGATAATGCTGTTAGTCTTTTGCTTTCCCAATAACAATAATAAACCAAATATGACTTGAACATTTACTCCGGCTCAACAAGATGAAAGTATCATCAAATAAAAACATAAACTTACTGGAGGTGGAGTAAGCGGTTTTGGCAGTGACCGCAATTCCACTTCCTTTCTTCTACCTTCAAAACTGGTGTGCTGTCGGCCATCTGCTTTATCCGTAGTAAAATCGATGCTCTTTCGGCGATAAGCTTCCTAAATAACAATTTTTAGTATTTATTCTATTGATCAAAATTTTCTGAATAACCTAAAATCATACTCTTGAATAAATTTAAACTACGAGCACTGGTAGGAAAACGTTTAAAAAAAGCACACAATCCAACCGTTAATAACAACCTCAACAACAAAATCATGGTAGCTCACTTACGTAGTAGTCAGCTCGATGTGACCACGACGGAGTGAGTGGTGCTAATCCAGCTGTATTATTTTGCCTATGACGTCGTACAGCTTTCTCACGTGCAATTTCCAATGCTTTAATTGATGCAGGCGTTGACATCTCCAATAAAAATTCTTCAAAAAATAAAAAGTCGCTTAAAAATTCAGTATTAAATAATGAACCTAAAATTCCACAAAATGTCGTAAAACCAATTTAATGCTAAGTTGTGATAGTACATATTGGATTCCATTCCAGGAAAAAACCGAGCGCATAAATAGAACGTTAAAAGTTCTTTTACACAGGATATGAAATAATAGAAGCCTAAAGCAAGGTATGGTAATTTGCCCTGATTTTCAGATACTATCAACTGATTCAACTTTTGCTCTTAGTCCTTAACAGATGAAAATGTACTAAAACACAACCACGACCTTTGACCTCTACAGCGGACACCACCACCCAGCGATAACAATTCACGAGTCAACCACACACTACCACATATATTAAAGCAAATATAAGTGTTAGGAACATATTGCAAACATAGCAGCACTCTGCGTTTATTATCTAAGTGCATTCCTGTTAATCAAGGCGTCTCGTGCGGATTTTCACTCACATTTGGAATTAATCAGAGTAAATTATTCTACTTATATCTTGTAACAGTTCAAGTTAATTGTTATATATTTACTTGCATGTTTAAATTGGTTATTAAAATATGAATATTAAAAGAAAATATTTGTAATAATTTGAAAAGCGGTTACCCATAGCGCAGTGGGTAATACGCATGTCGAGAGATTGATAAGATGAACATACAAGGGTTTAATCCCCAGATATGTTATCCCCGACGACAGACCTTTGCGACGGATCGGTCGGGCAACGATAGTCGCAAGAAGGATGAGATGCAACAGTTTCAAATACCTTGTCTCAACAATCTCCGACAATGGCCGTATGAAAGAATCTACGCCACCTGTATGAAATGGGCAAGAAGTACAACAAGAAATCGCTTAATCGCCCTAAGTTCAAAACGCAATAACAAGGCAAATGGAACACAACAACAACAACAGTCGTAAGAAGAATGGACGTATGAAGACAATGCTCCACAGAAACCGGATCCTGCAACTAAGCCAGACAAACGCTAAATGAAAAAAAAAAAATTTATAAAATATAAAAATCAACATCTAACAAATTGAAGTTTCGCGGAATTATGGAAGGGGTAAATAATGGTTTACTCTGATCATTTAGAATCCGGATTGGAATGTGTTTTTTTTCACATTTCAAGTTTTCGAATTACAATTTTATGCTTCAAACTCATATTCTTTAGAAAGTGAAATTGCTTCATGAAAAATAGAGCAGCATAAAAGTGCTTATAAAATATATTAAAAGACCTTTCATGAAAAATATGGGAACATCGAAGTGCTTGTAAGGAATCATCTTGTAGTCCGTATCGTTGCCCACAAAAATTGCAAAATAATTCCATTTCTTGTGTTAATAATGTAACAGCTCGTTTGGCTAACTCTTCACTGTCCTCATCATTCAGCTGATTGTAAAGATTCTGCAGCCTCATATGAGATTTCATCATTGCATACTAAAAACGATGTAGCTTTAAACAAATGTTAATGAATATTTTAATTTAAAAAAAATCAACTATATCAAAAATGATGACAAAGAAATTGAAATGGTTAAGGACATTCAGAACTGAGTGATAGTTGAGTCATTGAACGATAATTTCATAAAGACAAATACTTACTTTACATCCGATCGCTTTTGCTACTTCTAAGCATTTTTTATCAAGCTGAATTGCCTGGAAATATTGAATCAGAAATAATTTTTGAATAATTGGTATATAATCCCAGTAGGTTGATGACGATTCCGGACTTCCTAATTTAAAAAGCTTACCAAAAAAAAGAGCATTTGTTATACTTGCGCAGAAATTTCAATTTATTAAATGAATCATATAGATTTCAGAGGGAAAGACCTAATGAAATGAATATGAAACGGATTTTTTTTTACTTTCAAAACAAAATAAGTCAATTTCATCATAACAGACTAATCATATGCGGTAACTGACTTGACATTCACATTTATCGATATAAAAAGTCCGACATTCCGATGCTGATTTAGCCATGCTACCGAGAACTAACACTTCACCCATGCGATCTTTCGTTTGGCGCATCATCCGATACGATTCCTCATAACGAGACCAGCTTTTCTAGGATGTCATCGCTTAGGGAAAAATTATTTTGGATATAGAATATTCATTATTGAAATCAACTTTTCAATACCGAATTGCTCATAAGTTGAAGAATTTTTGAGTCATTCATTAGTTGTTTTGTTTTGTCATCTTCATTATCTTATAAAGTACGTTCATCACGCATACAAAAACACATACACACACATACACATACACACACACACACATACACACACATACACACACATTATTAATTACAATTTTATTACACGCTGACTGGGAAGCATACAGTAAGAGTTTCTTTGGCTTCAGATTCACCCAAACAACAACATATATTAGCCATAGAGCATAAACAACGAGCATATACGGAACGATTGCCAGTTTCTTTTGCCAACTTCATTGCTTCCTGCAGAAATATTGCAGTGATCACAATCGATGCCAACGAATTTGCATTGTTCTTTGCTCTGTGTGTTTCAACTGTAGTAACTCAAGTAAATTCTCGACGTACAACATGTAAAATGTTTGATTGTTAAGGTTGGGTTGAAACTAAAAACGAAAAAAACTTTTACAAAACTCAGATTTACTTATGGTAATAAAAAAAAAGTTATCGATGACATTTCTACATTCACAATTTAAATTTAACATTTGAAATTTGAAGGAAAAAAAAACCTACATGACATGTTTTTCTTGCATCTATCAGTGAGCCATTTCTTCGCAAAACAACTGATAAATGATAAAGTACAACGCTACGATATTTCGCATGCATATCATTGATTGGTATATCATCGAGAATTGCTAATGCATTTCGTAAGAATAAAATTGCTTTCAACAAATCTCTAACATTACGAAATTTAAAAAAAATTAATTAGTTGCAATTGTACCATTGATTTTTTGCAAAGAACACAATCAATTAAAGTCATAAAAAAAAAAAAATGAAACCTTAGCAAAGTGAAGAGAACGCCAAGTCCAATACATACTTGTAATTCCAATAACCTATCAGAATACTGATTTGCAATACACATTGTTTTTTCAAATGCTTCTAGGCTAGCTTGAAAATGGCTAAATCCAAGCTGTGATAGAGCAACAACTGAAACATTTGTTTTAATTTGTTTTCAAATATTTTGATGATTGAATTTGAAATCGTCTGAGTATCAATTAATCAATTTTGAATTGAAAATTTTTTTTTATACAATACAATGATCATGCATTGATAATGAATAATGATGTTGCTAATGACATTGCATAGCAAAAATTTTTCTTCAAAAAAAATTTTTTTTTTGTTTATTTGTTTTCTCTTTCTCTTTTCCTAGCCACCGATAAACAGAAAAGTAACAAGCCATTCAAAATCATTTTATTTTCCGACTGAGCAGCTATTTCGGCATCTTTTGATTTTGTAGCCGTTCAATTTCATTACTCGAAAATATCGAATGATAGTCCCAGTTTTTATCTCAAAATAATTGTTCTACAAAATACATTTTTCCAGCTATATTCTCTGCTGTACCTACGAATGAAAAAAATATCGAACATTCTGACATCCCAAAAAAAAAAAAAAAACTAACATAGACGGCGATTTGCAGCAAGAAAAAGTTATGTGAAATACATCTTGATATAAAACATTCATTGATATAAACACATCCTCACAAAACATAAATTTTCCACTTTTTTCATTAAATTTTTTTTTGTTCAAAAATTTAAGGATTAAAAAATTATTAAAAAAAAAAAAGATGAATTATACCGAGATATGCATGTCCGGGAGTTTCCGGATCCATGCTTGTATACTGAAGACTAGCACGACTGTAGCTAATTGCTTTACCAAAATCAGCCAATCGTTCATATGCTTTAGCCAAATTCAGAAATGCTTCACTTTTCATGTTCTCATCTTGCTCAATGTTTGCGAGCTCCACCTGTCGTAAAGCATATTTTAGCATGTGCTGATAATTGCCTAGATCACAGTATACCTGTACCATATATCCGAGTGTTATAAACTGATCCTCAGCATTTCTGCAAATACAAATTAACAATTTCCGAAAAAAATAAATCTAGCAAGTTTGAATTAACAATGTTTGGAAAATAATAATGGAATATTTGGCATAAAACGATGAAGTCAATGGGCATTTCTGCACATTCTATATGCTTATTTGGATTAGAAATTTCAAATTCAAAAAAGGAAAAAAACAAAAACAAAAAAAAAAAAATGTTGGAAATATTTTTTTTTTCTTCTATTCAATAAAAATTTTTTTTGTAGCAGTAATTATTTTAAAGCAAAATTATTGCAATTAAAATTATATGCAAATTGATAATGGAAAAATTTAATGGGAATGTGAATTACGTAAGCTGACGGATAGCAAAACGCCAACGAGCAATAGCTTGTTGAGGACGTCGTTGATGATAGAGTTTAACGCCGGAATGCATGTGATGCTTGGCGATACGTTGACCCATCGATATCAAATCATCTTCGATTCTAATACCCATTAGAAAAGTTGACGAACCTTCCGCAGTAACGAGCAATATTTCATTCCTTGTTTTTTTTTTTGAACGAAAAAGAAATATGTACGTGTACAGCTATGATTTGTCCGGTTTCCCTCAATAAAAAGTAGAAACATTTCGCTTGCTTGCACTCATATGATTAATTTCAAGCTGTGAAGCTTCTCAGTGCAACTAAATTTCCACATGTATTTTCATTTTTTTTTTTCTTCAAACATTCCGGAAATTATTTTTAAAGCTTATATCTCTTGCTGTGTTTCAAATCAATCTTCACTCATCCCACTTCTATATTATTACTGCAATGTAATTTGTTCCTTGCAAAAGTGTCATTTGTACGGGTCATCTATTTTTCTCGAAACAGATGACAACCTCGAAACAGGTCACAACCTGGAAATAAGTGACAACCTCGAAACAGGTCACAACCTCGAAACATGTCATAACCTATTTCGAGAAAAACTAATAGAATTTTTTGACATGGAAATGTAATAATTTAAATAGTACAGTTTGATAACCTTGCTTAGCTAATGGAAAATGAAAGAATGATAATAAAATAACAAATTAAATAATAGCATGGAATGCGTTTAAACTGCTCTTCCTTACAAATTGTCAGTTTAATTAAATTATAATTAGTGGAATAAATAATTGACAAAGGCGAGGGCCAATGTACAGGTAAGGAGGAAGCTTGGAGTAGAAGGAAATCTCAGTACAAAATGAATGAGAGAAACAAAGTTCCCCTAATCTGTATTTCTTCAAAATCAGCCAACTACCAGTAGCAGATAGGATCGGATGTAATGTTGTGTTCAGCAAAGAAAAGATTTATTATCATTATCAGCTGTGTTCTTCTTATTTTCAATTATTATTTAAGAGGTTGAGCTTCCATACGCTGCACATCCATTTCAAAAAAAAAAAAAAATTAGTGCGATAGTGCGTGCGTAAGAAGATATTTGAAATATTTGCATGGATCGTAAGCGGTCGGTTCCCGACGACAAACTTTAGCGACGGGTTGGTTGGGCGAATCTAGTCGCAGTCGCATGAATGCTAGGGCGTACTTCAACGATGACGTGCATAGAAAAGACCTGATATATGCGAATCATAATGATCAAGGGTTTCTGGTTTATGGACAAAGCACAGAACTGCGACGTGCAGAAAAAAGGCTCTAAAATAGCGGAAC
>JABVXS010001045.1:0-19277 GCA_013365335.1 Madathamugadia hiepei | reverse complement strand
TCACGGGATCCCTTGGGCAATGTGAAAGCGGAGAGACAAAGCGAGTCACGGTTCGCCTAACCAGCGAGTGACTTAAATATAAGGTTAAAAATCGCAATAACAAAGGGCCTCAGTTCCCTGCATCTCAGGAGGTCGTTACTACTGCCCTGGCTGGAAGGAAGCAGAATGACGAGAGGTTGTTGTTGCACACTTCTAAATCATTACAGACTTCTTCTTTCTAAGTCAATTGATTGGGATTTTTTTGCTAATTACCTGAAAAAACTGTGAATGTTCATAACGTATCTCGAAAAGGCTAGCGAAGTATCCAAGACTCTTTGCAATTATTAAATAGCCTCAGATTGTAAACACATATGCATATATATCTTCATTTCTGTTCCTGAAATCGATTACTTGAAACAAATTTTACTTTGGTAAATTCTGTTGAGAATGCAAGAAGAAAAAGAATTATTTAAAACTGAGGTGAAAATTCTAATTCATCTTTCTAACCCTGAAAGAAAAACTGCCTTAAATTCGAAAATCAATGATTTCAAAAAAAAGCATTCCGATTCAAAAAAACAAAACTTACTCGCTCCTTTCTGGAATTCTAGCAGAGATACATTTCCGGATCTTCTTAGTTAAATAAACACCAGTATCAATTAGCACCAAAAGTTTTCCCACTAATCGAACTTCAAAATTGTCACCAAAAATGGAACGATTGCATTACATTAGCTATCACAACGAGAACAAAATATTGAGTCAGTAATAAAACACATTACCTCATTGAATTGCTCAATAAAATTTAATGAATTTTATTGAAATAAGAAACAATGCACATGGAATTACAAACAAAACGGAATAACAATATGTCCAGTTCAATTCCAAAACTCAAATTTGGAATTCCATTAGATCATGATTAATATGCTGAAGAACTACCCTGTAAAGGGATAAAAAGAAAATACAAGTAAGGATGTATCAACGCTGAAACTGTGCTGTTTTGAGAAAAATATATAAAGTGGAAGCTACCCTGCTCAATTCAACATTCCTAGTTTCGGCGGAACAACATGACTGAGATTGTTGCAATGAATTAGCTCTTTGAGATGATGCTTTTTTCCTCCGCAGCCAAATTGCTTTACAGCTGAACAGATTCCAGCTAGTTTGTTTATCAGCACATAGTCCATGTTCGCAAATGACTTCTAAATGTCATGAAAAACACAATTTTTATTCTGTAAGTTTTCCATTTTTTTCCTTCAACTTCGTCCATTTTTATACATCTTCGAATTTTACTCCCTTTCTCTTTTAGCCTCTTTGGTTTAAGAGTTAGAAATGCAACATCAATAAGTGGAAAACAAAGAAATTACAGGATAAAAGAGTAATAAGATTGAGTACTGCCAAAAAAATGGTCACTAGATATATTAAAAAATGTTACAGCTGCAAAAAAATCTTTGATATACTAAGAATGTGGAAGCGGAGAAATGTTCACGAGAGTATTTAAATCTTCTTCGAGAGGATCAGGTCGTGATCCCGATGCTGAGACACTGTCTAAAACAAAAATAATGTTGACAACATCGAAGAGTTAAAACATAGAATTAGAAATCTTGTAGCATCATAGTTAAGAACTGATACTTGGCCTTTTAACCATATAAATTACGCTGTTATCTGATATTTACTTAAGGAAACGGAAAATTATTTTTCTTAATACCACACAAATAAATAAGCACAAGGCAATGTTAATTGATGATACCACAAGCTCACTGATGCGTACAAACCAGAACAGCCTTACATTAGCCGTGACACAAATGTAAGTGAGAAATCTGTCACCTAATTTTCCTACTCCATTATCTCCTGGATGACTAAGATCTAATTCACTTGCTACGCTGCAAACTTTTGCTTCCGGCGTTGGAATCGCTTCTCCAACATCCTCTTCAACAGAAACTGGCGTCCATTCTCGAACACTGGGGAAACGTTGCGATGCTGAATTAGCCGTGAGAACGATACTTCCATCCGGTCGAAGCGAAACGATTCTTAACGAAGGCCTACAAAAAAATCATGATTTTCATTTAAAACAATACATTTTCCGAAATCTCTGATTAAAAAATTCATCATGTCAGTGAAAATCATTCCATACGAAATGTTTATTGTCAAAAACCCAAAAAAGAAACATTAACCTCTGAAGCACAGTATCAAACAATCGCTTTGGTAGCTGTCCGACACTATCAGAAGTTGTATTTGAACTTGAACTACCATCTGCCATGTTGCTACCTATTTCCACAATAGTATTGACACCGACTTCAACCTTTTCCACTGAATGATAATCCATAAATATAGAATCAGTGGAAACTGCAGCGTCTGTTGTGAGAACTTTTGTTGGAACGTACTGCACCGTAACTTTATCATCATCCGATCGCAACGAAGAACATGAACTGGCTGCTTTTTTTGATTTTTCCTGAAAATTGTAAACAATAATAATTGGGAAATATTCATGCAGCAAAAACTTTAGCAAGTGATTCCTCCATATAGCTGTATATATATAATTATGACTTGAAATTTCGCATAGAGAATAAAAAAAATGAAACAGAGAGAATTATCAAAATGTAGACTACGAGTAAAACAGTAAAGCACTCATATTTACATCTAAACAATTCAACACATTTAAAATAAAACAGTAACTGAGAGGAAGAAATTCCAATTTTAAATTAGCAATGGAGCACAAACATTTGCGGATTTTGGATGCAAGGTTGCCTCCATCAATGGAAAACTTGGCACAAATTCTTCTTCTAAGACAACAGGAACACCATCCTCGCCTGCTTCTTCAATTTCTACCAGAATTTTGTCATTCATATTTGCATTACCTCCGATATAATTCGGGGCTCGTTCAATAATATTGGATAAAGAAGCCGCACTCGACTAAAAAAATCAAATCACCTGCTCAGGATCTGGTTTTAACAAGTGCAACAAATACGTTCTACTATATTTATTAGAAGAAATCTCACTTGTAGTCCTACTATAAAGACCCATCAGTGAAGACGCTAAAAAACTCCGTTATGCGGACTTGAGCGAAAAGCAGATATACATTTCTTTCGGACAAGAACTGTTCTCTTTCGCTCTCCTCAATTGGCTGTGGTAGTGAGCCCCCATTTGAAAAAAATGAACTTCGTGATTTGGACGATTTGGTTGAAGTATTTTTAGTGAAAGAAAAATTTGAATCGTTGATATTTTTTGCCAATTTTCGACGCTTATCATTCCCAACGTTCCTATAATTGAAGAAATCAACTAAAAAAAACAAAATCCTAGAACGAATATACAAAATTCCGGATGAATTATGACCAGCTAACCTTGATGAGCCACCACTTGTAAGATTATCCAAACGCGGAACACTGACAGCTGGGGCAGTACGATTAACAACAGGTATTTTAGATGGAGTTCTCAATTTCTCCCACTGCTCATGAATATGTCTACGTGATGAAGAGCCTTTTTCTAGAAAAATGGAAAAACTACTGCGAATAAAAACTAATGCAACACTGATTCAAACTCAACATTTTTTTAAAGAGAAAATTAAAAGGATATTAATAAAAAGAAATACGACAGAAAGGTTAATAAAACATATTTAGAAATACACGACTTTACCGCTTACAATCATAATATGAATCAAAAAGAACTTCAGAAACATAACTTGAAGTTAAGCTTATGAATTTATGTGAACAAATGAAATATACCAAAACGATGAATAATAGCTTTCTCAGACTCATCGGTATATTCGCTCAAAAATCTTAACACAGATGAAGGTGGTTCGTTTGACGGTGACAATATGCTATACTAAAATATGTAAATGTACATTACGCCTGCAAAACAGTTTAATGATAATTACTATCGTAGATTAAAATATAAATTTAATCCACTGAAAATTTTCCAAGTTATTACTTTCTGATCGTCAGAATTTGTATAATTCCAACCTAAATATTACATTTTAGACTAATTTGCATTTGAAAATAGCCATGAAGGTAAGATTCTTTAAGAAAAGTCTTATTACTTACCTGCAGTTCTTCATATATACGTTCAATACGAGCTGCAACAAGTTGCTGAATCGGTTCAGCAAAGTTTCTGAAACTTTTCAGAAGATTACGACTAGTAGAATTGCATGAAGAAGATTACGACTGTTAGAATTTCCAAATAACTGGTAGAATTGCATGAATCAAAATCATCTGCTACAAATTTATAAAAAATAGCAAACTGAAAATCCCATCCAACCCTTAGTTAACGACGTACTCAAATTGTGCATTCACAATGTTTTCGACCATTCGCTCTGGATTCGCACAAAAGTCAACAACTACCTGACGCACTGCCAGTCGGATATTAGATATTGTTAAATCTGAGCATACCTTCGTTCGCCGCATTTCCGTTTTTCTGAAATTCATAATATTTCAAGTTTTAACATTCCGTATTTGAATTTCTCAGCGGCAGAATTTTCACTAATAAAAAATAATTGGGAAATATCATCCCTATCCTTGCCATTATCATATAGTGACATGTTTACACTAGAACACTATAACAACTCACTACTGAGATCAGTCTATTAATTAAATCATTCAGTGAAATACTAAGTGGCATTATTCATTCACTGTGTTCACAAGAAATGTGAAACATTTCCACAAAAATGACAAATTTTTAACTCACGATTTATCGAACGAATAGATTAATGAAAGGCCTCACGTATCAAACACATTCAGTCATTTGAACTGATCGGTTGAATAAAAAACACATTGTGTCGCGTCCAACATGAACATTCGCATGCTTAATGTTTTAGACCAGCCGTTAATCTGAAATTGGAACACTAGGATTCTGATAAATAACAAACTACAGTCATCAGAATCATCATACCCCTAATGGATCACTTCCGTGAGATAGTCTTATATTAATTTTGAAATGAAAAATTACTGTAGCTAAACGCTACTGAATTATGTTTAAAGCTTTAAGCTTTTAACAAGCTGATCGTCTTTAATCACCAAATGGTATCAATCCTAAATTTACAAGATCATAATGCATAATGGCATGATTTCAAGATAATATCCACTTGAATTACATGCTGTTCTTCTTGTTCGACAGTAATAAATCACAAATTACTTTAACTTGCATTGCTTACTCTTTACCACTTTGAAAGCTCTCAGAGGTCATTAATGAACAAAGTAAGCCATCTGGCTGGCTGAAAGGGATTGTAATGAACAGCGATACTTGATATACTGTGGCAACAATACAATCCCCCTCACCTCCAAGTGAACGCATGTAAACACGTATTCACAGTCCACGTACTGATCGCAGATTTTGAAGTGTTGGAATGTTGCCAACTACCGTAGTCGATTGCAAGAAACATATTGCGGGTGGTTGACGATCAATGGGGATGACGAGCAGTGTCTCCAGAGTCTATCTCCCAGTTTACACTTGGACTTAGTTTTTGTAGGGCTGTTGATGCACCTGTATATACTGGATGGATGTCTGTGTAACTTCCTGCGGGTTCGCGGTGAATCTCGTGAATTTGAGAATATCTCTTATGGTATATGCGAGATTTGGAGAATTTCTCCAGTTTTACCAGCCATTTATTGTCGTTGGTTTATTGATCGACTTCAGTGTGTTCCCTACCAGAGCTGTTGTGATGAGTAACTTCGTTCGCACATGAAATATGATTGTTAGGCATGAACTCTCAAATATGCAGTATTACACATTTCCATCCTTTTCGAGTTCACCAACAATTTTACGATTGGAAGAAATTTGTTTTTGATCTTGACAGGGGCGATTGGTTCTATCAGTAAGTGAGGTCGGTGGTCAGGCGGAAAGTGTAGAGGCCAAAAAAGATATATTCGACTGTTATATTACTATACTATTCCAATTATTTGTTCCGGAAAGTAATTTTTGAGAATTAGGCAGAAATCCAGAAGTCGAAAATTTTTTATTCTTTCATGGCTTTCTTGACATTTCTAGTAGAATATTGAGAAGTGTAAGCAAATGGAAGTGATGACCTATAAGGCTTTCAGTTTTAGCAGAGTAGTTGAACTTAACCGTATGTAATTAGCGGTTAACCAGAATTCTGCAGTGAACCATGAAAAAGATCTAGTTGGAAAGTAAGCAGAAAGTTTGCAAATAACCACTTAAGGCGGTTCTGTTATTTAGATGACACTTCACACCCATGCAAAAAGAAACCGCTGAATGGAATTAAGAAAATAAAGCAGTTTTGTGATTGGAGTAAGTTCAGTGAATGTTGCGGAGGGGTCAGAAGAATTAGTAATATCAAGTTCCATGTAGCAGCAGTATCATTTTTAGTCTGTCATAAATTTCTTAATTTTTTGATAGTAACGTGTTTTTTATTGTAGTAGATAATTAAGCCCTTGCAGTAAAGAAATTTAATGACATGATCAATTCTTTAGTTTTGAATTGAATTGCTGTCTCTTTGGAAATTTCGGGAGTAATTTTATTTTATTTTTTTAGTATAGGAAGAAACAAAAAAATTATTCGTTCATCTGTGCTATACAAAGATTTAGCTTAAAGTTTTAACTGAAGAATGCTTTGTTTTTGGTTGCGTGAATGTTCGTAATTTTGTTTTAAATTGTTTATTCATCAGATGTTTCAGCTATGACCGCAATCGCACCTTCTTTACAAAGACCGAATTCAAGTTCTTATTCAAATGCCGAAAGGTTAATATTTCGCATAATGTGTACTTCACTAAATTCAATGAACTTTAATTAGAAAATGCTTGTAATGTTTTATGAAACCACTTAAATTTGTAAGTATCCAATAATTATACACGCAGAATGATTCAAGTAGAGATTGGCGTAATTTCGTCAGTGTCCTTTTTATTATTGTCGTTAAGTTTTTCATTTAATTGCCATTCCAGAACATGTACTGGCACGTTGGATGAATTGAAGAGGGAGGTTACTGATGATGATGATATACCGCTTGCTAAGAAACTGAAACATATGAAAGATACACTTGAAGATGATGACGATGTGCCGTTGTCACAAAAAGCAAAAGTTGTTATTTTTCTCAGTTCTTTGTTTTTAATTTTTTCCAAATAGTGAAATATCGTATCATCGCAAATTCATTTCACGTAGAGGGCTATTAGATGCTATTTATCATATCTTGATCGCTCTTCTGCCCTGTTGTTAAATGCTTCTGGTATTTCAAAATAGAAGCAATTCGAAAGAATCAATTTGTATCTTGATAGTTTGCGCCAATTTCCAGCCACGGAAAGAGTTGTTTGCAAAGGCACAGGCTGCTGCATCGAGCAGTCGAGGAAAAAAATCCGTGCGGCCGTCACCTACTCCTTTTCCGGAAAAAAAAGTGATCAAGGCAGAACTAGAAAGCGATGACGATGTACCACTGAGTGTTCGAGCTGCCACATTGACTAAGAAGAGGAAGAGAAGTGAATCAGACGATGAAGATTATAAACTGGAGGTTATTAGTCCAAAAAAATTTTTGTACACAGAAACTTGAATGTTGCGAAATTGTCGGAAGTTAATTTGTTCTGTCAATTACAGAAAAAAAAAGAGAAAAGGAAAAGTTCAAGTGATAGAAAGAAGGCTTCAACTTCTTCAAATTCTGAGAAAATTCGTGTAAAAAGTGAAAAAACCAATGGCACTGCATCAAATAAACGGAAAAAACGGGAAGAAGAAGAGGAGGATGTTTGGAAATGGTTTTTTTCTTTGGTCGCTTAAATTAAAATTTAATAGATTTGTTTCAAATATTGGAAGAAACAAAGTTTTCAGTATGACTTTGTTTTCAGGTGGGAAGAAGAAAAAAAACCGAGTGGCATCAAATGGTATAGTCTGTCCCACAAAGGGCCTATTTTTGCTCCGCCCTATGTGCCACTCCCTGAATCAGTTCACTTCAAGTATGATGGAAAGGTAAGCAAAGATCGCATATTGCTTGATGAATAGTGGTCTCACATTAAAATTGTCCGTAACTTATTATAGGTGATGAAATTGGCACCATTGACAGAAGAAGTTGCTTCGTTCTACGCAAAGATTTTGGAACATGAATATACAACAAAGGAAACATTCAATAAAAATTTTTTTATGGACTGGAGGAAGGTTTGCATTTTATCTGTTCTGTAAAGACAAATTGTGCAGATTGCCTAATTTTGAATCTTCCAAAGTTTACTACAAATTTGTTACAGGTAATGATTCCTGCAGAACGTGAAAAGATAACCGATTTGATGAAATGTGATTTCCGCGAAATGCATGATCATTATGTAAGGTTGAGAGAGGAACGGAAGGCGTTGAGTAAGGAAGAAAAACAGAAACTTAAGGAGGTTCGGTTGCAAAAAAAAAATAGAAGTGATCTTCCAGTCAGAAAGAAGTCACTTTATTTTCGTTTTCGTTTTTATTTTCATTTTTAGATTAAGCAAGAGGAGGCCAAAGTGTATGGTGTTGCATATATTGATGGACATAAACAGAAAATAGGAAATTTTCGAATTGAACCACCGGACTTGTTCAGAGGACGTGGTGGTCATCCCAAAATGGGTCGTTTAAAGCGGCGAGTCAATCCGGAGAATGTGATTATTAACTGTTCCAAGTAAACTTTTTGAATTCTTATATTGGCTGCTTCAAACTGCTCTTCATTTACTGTCGCGTGTAATTCATTAGCTCATTATCTTAAATGTCGTGACTTATGCTTTCTTGACACATTGATTATAATGAAATATAACTGCATTTGCTAAATTTTATTTGGTCAAAATTGCAATCCATTGTAAGGTGTAGGAAATATTTTTGACTTGATTTCACAATTTTGCAGTTTTTGGATATTCGTTATGTTACAGAGATTCCGAAACACCTAAACCTCCTGAAGGCCATCACTGGAAAGAAGTGCGTCATGATAATACAGTGACATGGCTGTGTTCTTGGACGGATAACATTTTAGGTTCCATCAAATATATTATGCTGAATCCGTCGTCGAAAATCAAAGTAAGATTTAATGACTCTTAAGATTTAATGAAAAAGATTCTTGTGGAATCTTTTTAGAGACTTTTACCGATAAATGAAAGACGAGAGGTTGTTTTTTTGGAGATGGTGTGACTAATTTTTTATGATATGATAATTACCAACAATCTATTTTTAGGGTGAAAAAGATTACGAAAAATTTGAAACTGCAAGACGACTAAAAGATGTTGTTGAGAATATCAGGGAAAATTACACGAAGGATTTGAAAAGTAAGGAGATGCGCGTACGACAGCGAGCAGTGGCGCTTTATTTCATTGACAAGGCATGTATTTCTTTCAATTTTCTATATGCTCCAGAGGTTTCTTTTTTTGCTTGTAAATATTAGTTTTAGTTAGCGCTTCGTGCGGGTAATGAAAAAGATGTGGATGAAGCCGCAGATACCGTTGGTTGTTGTTCACTGCGATGCGAACACATTCGGCTTCATGAAAAAGTGGACGACAATGAGTAGGTTTCTCTTGCACACAGTGTTATGAAAGAGATCTGAAAATTTGAATATATGGATACGGCGTACCAGCGAGCTTGTTGTGCTTGTAAATTTTTAGTGCCTTTTAGCAGTTTGACATCCGTGAAAATTAGGTAATTGTTTGCAGTTATGTGGTTGAATTTGATTTTCTTGGTAAGGACAGTATCCGTTATTACAACAAAGTTCCGGTGGAGAAGCGAGTTTTTAAAAATTTGAAACTTTTCATGGAAAATAAAAGCGGTGGTGATGATCTTTTTGATCGTCTTGATGTAGGTTTTCTTCAAAACATTTTGTCCATTATTTTCATTAACAAGTTGGAAAACTCGAGCAATTTTCCTCACGATCTATTAGGTATAATTATTTTAAAAGAATATTTGTTAGTTTATCAGTTATTTTTTCAATTAAGGCAACAAACATTTTGATTGTGCGGCTACTTAGATTGAAATTGGTGGTTATTACTATAGATTGAAATTGTTGGTTATTACTATAAAGAACTTCTAAGATTTGCTTTATTCAGATGCCAGTTTTATTAAGTAGCAAGTTACTTATTGCTTAATTCAGTTCAATTTCATCTTCCTTATGTTTGTACTCTGTCAATTTTTTATTACAGACTGCATCGCTAAATAAATATTTACAAAGCTTGATGCTAGGATTGACTGCAAAAGTTTTTCGTACATATAACGCATCGATTACGCTACAACAGCAGCTGGACAAGTTGACCAAAGGCCAGTCGTTTTTCAAGTGAACATCAGTTATAAATAATGATGTTAAAAATAGCTTTTATAAGATCTGGAATTGCTTTCCTCTCTTGATGCTTTTTGAACTCGTTGGATGTGGGGATGTGATTCAATGGATATTAAGTGGTTGACGATGTCGCATATATTCAAGTATTGTTTTCAGACAATTCTACAACACCTGAGCTGCTACTGTGTTACAATAGAGCGAATCGTCAGGTTGCAATTTTATGCAACCACCAACGCGCTGTGCCGAAAAGTCATGAGAAAAGTATGGAGAATTTGCGAACAAAAATAAAGACAAAGAAAGTAGAACTGAAGGAGGCTAAGGTTAAAATTTGCTTCGTGTTTCACTTTAGATCCGAGCTTGAAATTGCTTTTATCTTTTAATGAATTTACTGTGTTTGAACATTGATTTTTAGGAAGAACTACAAAAAGCACGTGGCGATGCAGTCAAACAACGTGCATCCAAGCGCGTTGATCGAGTCAAGGAACAGCTGAGGAAATTGAAAATTCAGCGGACAGATAAGGTACAGACGCAGGGAACGATTTTATTGAGTTGTAGAAATTTAAAGGCATAAAGGAATTTCTTTCAAATTGTTTCAGTCTCTGTAATTTCAGGATGAAAATAAACAGATTGCGCTTTCGACATCAAAATTAAATTATTTGGATCCGCGAATATCGGTTGCTTGGTCTAAAAAATACGATGTACCGATTGAAAAAATTTTCAACAAAACTCAGCGTGAAAAATTTCGCTGGGCCATTGATATGGCCGATGAAGATTATGTTTTCTAAATCATTTTTTCAACACCGTTTTTATTTCTACGGTTTGAAGGTTTTTGTCGTGACTCATTTAAAATCTTAAGTCGTTTTAGAACAAATCTTATCTTAAGTAAAGGGTTTTTGCCGCAGTTTCAACACTTTTTACCGTGGCTTGTTCCTCAAGCGAGAAAATGGCGTTCGTAGATGTTTTGTGTTGGGAGTGGTGGAAATGATTTTTTACGTTATCAGATGTTTGTATGGTTTTCATTCCTCTTATTCGAAAAATTGTTCATTATTATTTATTTTGTAAAAACAAAAATTATTAAAATTAGTTAATTTTAATTTTAGTCAATATTGTTCAATCTATTATGTTTCAAACCTGGTTTGTGTTTTTTTTCTATTTATTTATTTTTTTTGAGAATTGAAAATTTCACAGAAATAAAGCGTTCAGCAAGTTTTGTTCGAAACTATCAAAAATTCGGGGATTTCTTGAATTCTTCAGCTCTTGTTTGAGAATTCGGTGAAAATTTTTTTCTTGGGGAGGATTTCTCGTTTATTATGTTGTATTTGTCGGAAGACTCGATTTTCCGGATTTATTTATGTGTTTTGATAGGTATTTGGAAATGCTTATTAAGGAGAAAATGTGGAGAACAGTGCTGGAATTCAATTTATGTTTTCAGGAATTCTTTGATCTTCAATTTCAGTTTTACTCTCATATGTCATTGTTTCATAGGCGAACAGAATCGGTTAATTATTTAAATTTTCTTTGGTTTTCTGTCTGTGGTATATTTTTTGTGATGGTTCGCACGTTAAAATGTGCTTAAATGGGACTGTTTTTATTAATTTCTATGTCTTCCTTATCCGCATTGCAAATGTGTTATATTCTGGGTTAACTAGATTTTCAATTTTTCATAAATATTCAGTGAAACTGCCGTATTTCTATCCTTTTTTTCAGCCAGCAATTCAATAGTCTTTCGATGTTGGATTTTATGTTTTATCTTCAGTTTCTGTTATTCCTAGGGAATATTTGTTTTACACATTGTTTACATCGAGTTTCAGTGGTTCTATCAACTCCTACTACTATTTAAGGGATTTTGTCTTCTATATTTTGCAGTTCATTTGACAGTCTCACTTCAATATTCTTGTTAAGTTTTATGTAAAAGGTTACGATTCTTTGTTCAGTTTTTGTCCTGTGACCTTCATTTGCAAACCTTTGAAGAATGAAATAAATTTTCCTGAGAACTGACCGTGGGATGTGAAATGCTAATACCGTTCAGCAATGTTCTGAATGAAATCCTTCTGCTACTCTCTGTTCTGCAATGCTATGGACTTCATGGATGGTTTTCCCAGGAGGAATTTGAAAACACGAAAATAGGAATTGATAGAGTTGGCATAAAGGTGAATTATAGTCAGCATGAATTCTGGGGGTCGAGTTGGTGGTACATACAGCATGTAGAGTCATATTGGCGCAATGTCGGAGTTATGATGTATTGTCAAGAGTACCAGGCGCCACAATATCGACTTTAGATACCCTTTCACCCGCCAACTGGTCAAGAAGTGTGTGTCGCAATCTGAATGGTCCACGACAACGAATTCATGAGTATACAAACAATGTTGCTGTGATTGTTCGTTCACTCAGTTAACGACAGGAATCGACGTTCTCAACCAGCTCTACTTTGAATTGTCATCACTGTATTTACTATATTAGTGCTTTTAATCCGTTTTATTGTTTATTATTTTACCCAAATAAAGGTTTAATTACCCAAGTGTGTGGAAACAATAAACTCTACACGGAAGTCGCCAGAAGTACTCGTAGCACAACCGTACCAGTACATGTCAGACGAAGAAACTCCACTAGGTGGAATATTCGTAACCACTTCCAAGGAAAAAGACCTTGGATACAAAACAAAGAAGAACAATATCTTTTCAGACTAGCATCAGAAGCAGAAGGACAAGGATAGAAGGCGTCATTGTTCTCACAACAATATTGGCGGATTCAGTGGTATGATCTGCATGTCGAGAGATTAATACCATAAACATAATGGTTCAATCCCCAGATATGTTATCACCAACGACAGATCTTAGCGACGAGCCGGTCGGGCAAAGATAGTCGCATGAAGAACGAGATGCAATCAATTTCAAACAGTTTGGCTCAACACTTTCCGACAATGGCCGTATGAAAGAAGAATTCTATGCAATAAAAATAGCTGCCACCTGGACGAAATCAAAAAAAGAAAGCGCAAAAAATACAGCAGAAATCTTTTAAGATAAGAAGATAAAGTGATCGCTTTCAGTCCAATGGCTAATAAGAAGGGAAATAGAACACAACAACTCGCATCTATGGAGTCGAACGCACGAAAACGATGCTCCACAGTGGATGGATGGATGACTGTGGACACACCTGTTTGAGAATAGGTCAGACCTGTCTTGTATGGGAAGCACTGCCAGGACAGCATAGCTCACAACCACTTGCGAGTCAAACAAAGGCTTAGAGGTGAATGTGTGGAGCCGATGGCTTACCATCTATCGATACAAAAATCGAAATACGGTATTACAGTAGTCTAAATTAACAATAATCCATTGATTTGATAATGATCGATGTTATCAGCACTTCTTGCACCTTTAAAATTCCGTCTTTCTAATTATTTTGCCACAATTATGCTTATCACTTCATATTATTATCGAGTGTATCAGGCAAGTTTTACTTGAAAATAAGAATTGTTATCATCCATTCCGATAATTTCAAATAAATTTGAGTTGAAGAAAAAGTGATGAAAAATGGAACAGCGATATGATTAAATAAATGATAAATTCCCTTTTCATCCCTTGACAATTTGGAATGGCAGAATCACTTGAAATCCTGACTTTGTTTCTTTGCCACTTTCCACCGTAATACTCAACAGCTGTAAAGTGATTCTACTCATTATCACTTAACTATTCCATTCACATCTTACCAGAGATGTAGAAGAGTTCAGTTCGATCTTCACTGCACTGATCTGTTGTAATAAACTACACTCCATTGGAATGAATTACTATGCTTCAATGTTAAAATTAATACTTTCAATTCCTTACTGTTTTCCTCTTCATTTTTTTGAAATTTGGTTTTGAGATTGGGTGCTTTAACGTTTAAAAAATGTTCACTTTTACAATTCCAATAATGACATCTCTCAGCTGTTGGAATTCCTTCCACACAATGTTGAATTAGCTTACTGCAATATTTTTAAAATTATAAATAATATAATCAGGCTTTCATTGTCTTCTTCTCATTTTTATTCATAATTTTTTTGACATTAAGGTTTCAAGATTTATCAACAAGAGCAACTTAAACATGCAAAAAAATGAAAGTTTTTACTTGAAGCAACTGCTTTGTATCATATCTGCCATATTACCATAAATGCAACCATATAGATATAAGCGTAGAATTTTTGTTAAATTTACCGTAATTTCCTACAAAATGCTTCGATGTAATAATTTTGAAATATCAATAAATACAGTAATTTTTTTTCCTCCTGATTTCATACCGAATCATTCTTTTTTGACTGTCCATTATGGATGCATTTATGTAGAATTGTAAATCTTTCAAGATGAGTAGAACCAGGATTTTCCTTCATCTGCAAAACTAAAATAAAGGCGTCATACGTGCAAACTGACTTCGAAACTTATCATACACACTTGGCTTAACTTTGTTTTCTATTGAACTTCATTTTTTCAGTCAGTACTCACGTAAAAGTAAACAAAACCATAAAACTATCTCACGTGTTCATGTAATGAAAACAATCCTACAATACTTCTGTTCTGGAAGGGTAATTTCGAGAAAGAGTAGCTGTATGAATATTACTTCATTCAAAGTAATTGGCGAGGACTAGCACTAGTACAACTTAATAAACATACTCCAAAACCGTTATTCTATCATGGTGAGCAGTATTTAAGATTTTTTACACTGAATCAAACCTACGACAAAATTTCTACAACTTACTTCATTTGCTAAACAGGGAATAATAAACTGTGTATAGTTATCACAGAAATAATCAATATTACTGGAGCTAATCGCACTGATAGTTAAAAAATTATCAGTATCATTAATGCACTGATTCAGCAGATCGTTACACTGCCATTCGTGGGCACGAGTATCACCAGGAAATAAAATTATAAATAAAGATGTGAAGGTTAAAAGAAACATAGCGAAGATTTTAGTTATAAGAATGAATGGAATGAAATGAACCAACCGTTCTTATATGTACTGCTTATCATCGACCGACTCCAGAATTATTCGTTCCTCACTTCTTGTTTTGTCTTTTTCATGTGAAATAATGATGAGAAATGAGAAAGAGGGAGAGAGAAGTGTAAAGAAATCATTTAACTGTCATGAAAGAAATAAAAGTACATTTAATCGATACATACAAAACTTGTAATTCACAGAAATCAATAAAGTGAAAGGGAATTTGTTCAATTATTTGCATCACTGAAAGAAACAAGAAAAGCACGATGAAAATGAAGCAAAACTGTAGAAAAGTTAAATTCATGCCAAGCTTAGGATGAGTTTTTCTTTTCCCTTCATCAGTCATTCCCAACCCGCAACTGGAATATACCTGGCAGTGTGGAATCAGTTGAAGTAAACTTATCTTCCAAAGGTAATACCTGAATTAACTTCCCACATATAATCAATTTCTTACTTCAATATCATATTAACAAACATAAAATTAATAGGTCAACAATTCAAACAATTTACTACGCCTTTTAGCTGAGTGCTTTTTTAAAGGTCAACTGTACTGTATTATCTCCGAATAAACTCCAATCAACTACAGATATCAGAAACTTGAAAACTGCGATTTCATGGTTTTTATATAAGGCAGTCACATTGGGAAAGATATGTAACAGATGTTAACAGCTTGAAATAGGCCACTTTGCATGTTAATCTACGCATGAAAATTTTTTGATACTTCACATAAAGAGAAGTAATCCAAAAACTGAAATTGAAAAAAATGAAAGCATTCGACCAAATAAGGCAACAAAATCATATTTGCTGGTCAGCTAATAAACTTCAACGAGATCTATGAAAACCAGACACATACTCAGCCGTAGCAAAAATACAGTATGATATCAATGAAAACGTTACAAAAACAATCAAATGACATGAAATGCTACGTTACAAGTGAGCCTAAGCAAAATTTCCTTTTCTTTATCTCATCAGTTCATAAACATTGGAGCTTATGGTATAGCTTCAAATTAAACAATACTCACGAGGCATAATAATGAGGCTGATTCACCTGCATATTATTTTTCATAAATAACAACAAATAATCTCAATAACAAGGTTTTTCATGTTACCAGAAAGAACATTTGATCTTTTGATGAGTAAATACGGAAAACAAAAAAAAAAGCAAAACAACGCAACAAGGTATATTTTCACGTTTCTGTTTAAAAATAGCATCGACAAGTATCAACCAGAATCGACTTCGAGCGACCGTTGAAGTGAAAATTTACTCACAAAGAAGAAAGCGCTAAGAATAATCATGATGGTAAGGCTATTTCAAGACAGATTGACAAGTGTGTTCGATCTCTCTATTGGTGGCAGTTGTTTACGGATGGTAACCATTTGTAGTTTACCCCTCTACGCGCAAAAAAGTCGTACAAAGGCAAAAACGAAAATGCAATAAAAGTCTGAATTAATAAATCTATCTACCTATATATGTGGACCTAATTATTGTTCTGAAAATCATCCCATCAACCAAATGCTTGTCGAAACTCAAAATAATTAAATAATCCGAGCAGTTCAGCACTAGGCAAATAGACAAAACGGATTATGATCATAAAAAAAGCTAATAAAGCGTGACCGTTCGTCGAGTGTCGCTATACAGGTGGATCAACATGCATCCACTTAATAAAACACAGCTAGAACTGAGATCGTCAGCAACCAGTTTGTTAAGGAACATTTAGGAATAGCATGTCACAATCACTATGATTATACCATGTGTTATGTTGTTGCACTGAATTCATGTTGTAGCGCTTGTAGATCATCTATCATCGTATCCAGATTTTCCATCTGGGCATTCAGTTCCTCGGTGGAAGCGGAAGCCTGAAATTCTATCTTGAATGTCCTCGCACTTTACTAATGAGCAGAACAGAATCTTTTTGAAGTATTACTTATGCGTTTCAAGATTTAAAATCCTCGACTACAAGCACATGAGATCACTGAGTTAAGGATAAATGAAAAGGACCTGCAATGGTTGCGTTTCAATAACGTTTTCACGTTGCAACGTTGCTTTCTCAGGTACTGCACAAGATGCATACGGTGCATAAATATTGTTGACGTTAACACGCGGCTGTGCGGTCGCGCGTCCCACAGGAACTTGAGACGATTTCTGACCGATAACAACACCTGCAGGCTTTCCGTTTCTAGTGTTCGGTGATGCGACTACCAAAGGTTTAACAACATGTGCCAATCGTTCACCTGAATATTCATCCACAGATGGTACTTCTGACGTTTAACCAACTCAAGAATAAGTCAGATATGAGACAGAGATTTAAGTAGTAATTAGTTGAAAACTACGAAGCATGTGGAGTGCTCATAAAATATGCAACAAATCAATTTTCTTCCGTTTTCCTTCTCAAAAAAGATAATATACTCGATGCGGGGGCGATTGGTGGCGGCGCTCCAGCAAGTTGTGTGAATGATTTCAACGGATTTGAACTGGCGGAATTTCTGCGTAATGTACGATAACCATCACCACTGAGCAATTGCGGTGGTGGGGCAACAGGTGGTCCTTGATTGGGTAATTGCGGTGGAGGTGGAGTTGATATGTGAAGTGCCTGGGAAGAACTGTACGTCGAGCTATGGTCAGAGAAATCGATTTTGGCAACCTGAAGTGAACAAAAGTTTTTCTCTACTTCAGTCAAAATTAATTTGTTCCTTAATTGAATTCATGCTGAATAATGCTATCATACAATTAACCGCCTCAAAATGCTTGGCATCAGCGGCCTTATGTTTTGTAAATACAAGACTGCTGATGGAAAAACGAAAGTTAATGCAACGCAGCGGGGTGCACAATATCGAATATACTATCTTGCGCAAGTTAATAAGGAGAAATTGAAGGACGATATCTTCATCTTCAAACAGGAACGACTAATGCAGGCAGCAGAGGAACAGAAAAGCATGAGGAAGTGCAGAGACCTGGTGCTCTACCGAAACAGACCCAAAGCTCTTCGGGACAAATATGGACAACTCATGAATAGCAGAGAAGGAATGGAAAGAATCTGTAAGGAATTCTACAGCGAACTGCTCGACGTCCCAATACCAAGGCTATCTGCAAATAAAATCCGCCACCCCTCCAATTCTGATAAGCGAAGTGCGTCATGTCACCAAAAAAACTGCAGTCAGAAAAGCACCCGGAAGAGATGGAAGAACTTCTCAAGGCCGGTGGATACCCAATCTGGACAGAGCGTGTAAAATTGTTTACGAGATACATGGAGTTAAAACGGATACCTCGAACCTGGAAAGAATCCAAAACGATCCTACTTTTCAAAAAGGCTGACCGCAAAGACATCAAGAACTATAGCCCGATTTTTTCCTCTCACCCAAAATAATCACAAACCGAATTGTGAAAAACTTTGAATGAAGAACGACCGAGGGAACAAGCAGGATTCAGAAGCGGATTCAGCACCAGAGATCATCTTTTCTGCTTAACGAAACTGCTGGGGCATTCCAGGGAATACAACTATTCGTCGATTTCAAAAAAGCTTTCAACAGTTTCGAATTGAACAGAATACTGCAGTCACTAATAGAACAAGTCAGTAAATCGAACATCTTAGGAACATTAATACGAATTGCTCAACGGAAATCACCCTCTCCTCCGACTCCATTAAAATTCCAGTTAATGCAGAAGTGAAGCAGGGGGACACCATTTCTCCACTGCCGTTTTCGGCCTGCTTACAAATGGTGTTACGAAAAACGAACTGGAAAGAAGGTGTGACAATAGACGGTGAGGATCTCACACACCTATGCTTCGCTGACGATATCGTGCTCATCGTGAAAAGCATACCCGAAAGTCAGCAGATGCTGCGTGAACTTGAGAAAGCCGGAATCAAGATCGGACTTTATACCAACCCATCAAAGACCAACTTCATCAGATCGCAAGTTTTGCCGAGAGCACAAATAAAGCTATGTGATAAGGTCATCGAAGAAGCCGACAAATACGTCTATTTAGGACAAGAATTCATCGCACGAAACGATCTCATAGGAGGCAGGATGGCTAGCATTTCACAAAACGAAAAACATCCTCCTGCACCCTTCTCTAACACCGAAGATGAAAGCGGAGATCTTCAACTCGACGGTCCTTCCTGCGATGCTGTATGGAT